>VSMD01019911.1:0-31360 GCA_008750895.1 Mirza zaza | reverse complement strand
TTTTTTGAGACAGAGTCTCACTTTATTGCCCAGGCTAGAGTGAGTGCCATGGCGTCAGCCTAGCTCACAGCAACCTCAAACTCCTGGGCTCAAGCAATCCTGCTGCCTCAGCCTCCCAAGTAGCTGGGACTACAGGCATGTGCCACCATGCCCGGCTAATTTTTTCTATATATATTAGTTGGCCAATTAATTTCTTTCTATTTATAGTAGAGATGGGGTCTGGCTCTTGCTCAGGCTGGTCTCGAACTCCTGAGCTCAAATGATCCGCCCACCTCGGCCTCCCAGAGAGCTAGGATTACAGGCTTGAGCCACCGCGCCCGGCCCTATTGCATTTTGTGAATTTAGATTTCCATAGTAATTCTTGAACCAATCTGTATGTGTTAAATGTTCATAATATTTTATGTACAAAACTGGTAGCCATCAAGTTTTTGTTTTTGTTTTTTTTTTGAGACAGTCTCACTCTGTCAGGGAGGCCAACGAGGGAGGATTGCTCAAGGTCAGGAGTTCAAGACCAGCCTGAGCAAGAGTGAGACCCCATCTCTACTAAAATTAGAAATTAATTGGCCAACTAAAAATATATAAAAAATTATTAGCCGGACATCGTGGCATGTGCCTGAAGTCCCAGCTACTCGGGATTGCTTTAGCCCCGGAGTTTGAGGTTGCTGTGAGCTAGGCTGACGCCAGGGCACTATTGCCGGGCAACAGTGAGACTCTGTCTCAAAAAAAAAAAAAGATCCTCCTGCCTCAGCTTCCCGAGTAGCTAGGGTAAAACATAGAGGCCACCACCCCCAGCCACTTTTTCTTATTTTTTGTGTGGTCTTGCTATGTTGCCCAGGCTCATCTCAAAACTTGTGAGCCATAGTGCCTGATCCTTATCAACTATTAAAATTACCCCAATTTATCACTATTGAGGGGTCTAGCCTTGATCATTGGCTTAAACCCTTATTTATATGGTATGAAACAGTAACAACTGCTAATGTATCTTTGGCGAAAAGGATGTAGGTAATATTGGCTTTGATAGAATTTTTATATTGATTAAATATTGACAAGTTATTAGTTTTAAACCCTATTGTTGAAAGGTCTTTAATTTGGTAGTTCATGATTTTGACTTAATTTCAGTATACCATATCATCCAAAGTACTTGTTGAAGATGTCGGGGTTCTGTTTTCCAGAAGATAGATTTAGATCTGGCCTGGTGCCCAGGATACCTGCATAAAACTAATTACAGGCAATTTGCACTTTTGAAAAAATGTTCTGGTTTTAATCTCTGTCCGATTCTCTACATACTACTGCCCGAGTTAGCTAAATTGCACATGTGGTTATCTTGAGTCATGCTAGAAACAGCTCTGTTGTCTTTGGGATTAAATAAATCCAAAAAATAAAACCCTAGCTTGTGACAATGATAACTCTCCTTGCTGATGAAGAAGCCTTGTGAAGGAAGCCTCTGTACCTAGAACGCTTTTCATTTTGGCTTCCTCTTTAAATTTGAGATAAACAAACCCCACTCCTACCCTGTGGCCAAATTTTGCTTCTAGTGGGCCTTGTGGTCATTTTGCATTTAGTCTGGCCTACCCTTCATGGGGGCTGACAGTTCACTGAGATGGTTTCTTTTGGGTCTGTGAAAGATTTTCTTCAATACTTAAGGCAGAAAAGTATATAACATACTTTTCAAAGTTTTAATACAAAATGGTTCACATTTTGAGGTTTTAAAAGAACAGTTTGAGAAACTTTAGAAGTTGAATCCGAAAGTTCCTATACTAGTTCTAAAATCAAGTGTTGCAGATAGGGTTTACACAGACAGTAGTTTTCTTTGTGTGTTCGGTTGTTGGAATTAAGTATTGGGATATGAAGTTAAGTCGTGTTCATATGTTCTTGAAATGTCTTCATTTTTTTACGCTATGTAACAAATGACTATTGGGCAGTAGCCTACAAATCTGTAAAGTAGACCTTTGTGATCTTGGAGGAATTGTTTTAGGGAAAATTAACATAGTCAATCCTCATTATTTGTGGGTTCTGTGTTTGCAAATTTGCCTACCCAAGTTTATTTGTAACTTCAAAATCAGTGTTCATGCTGCATTCATGGACACATAGAAAGCAGCAAAATATTTCAGTCACCTGACATACACATGTACCCAGATGAGCTTGTGATATGTTTAGTGCTACATTCTTCACATGTTTTGGATTTTTTTTGCTATTTTGCTGTTTAATATGACCCCCAAGTGTAGTGCAGAAGTGCTATGACCCCCAAGTGTAGTGCAGAAGTGCTGTTATTCCTGAGCACAAGAAGGATGTGATAACGCCTTATGGAGAAAATGTATGGGTGTTCGTTAAACTTTTTTCAGGCATGAGTGATGAGTCAGTGCTGTTGGCTGTGTACTCAATATTAAATGTTAAATAAGGTTTCTTTTCTTTTTTTTTTTTTTTTGAGACAGTCTCGCCTTGTTACCCAGGCTAGAGTGAGTGCCGTGGCATCAGCCTAGCTCACAGCAACCTCAAACTCCTGGGCTCAAGCAGTCCTGCCTCAGCCTCCCGAGTAGCTGGGACTACAGGCATGTGCCACCATGCCCGGCTAATTTTGTCTATATATATTAGTTGGCCAATTAATTTCTTTCTATTTATAGTAGAGACAGGGTCTTGCTCTTGCTCAGGCTGGTTTCAAACTCCTGATCTCGAACAATCCGCCCCACCTCAGCCTCCCAGAGTGCTAGGATTACAGGCGTGAGCCACTGCGCCCAGCCTAAATAAAGTATCTTAACAGAAATACATAAAACAAGGTTATGTATTGATCAATTCATGAAAATGTGACAGGCTCACCAGACCCTAGCCCTGTATTTCCCCTCAGGGCAACAATTAGTACAGTTGACTATCCTTTATCTGAAATGTTTGGGACCAGAAGTGTTTCAGAATTTTTGGATTTTGGAATATTTGCATATACATGAGGAAATACCTCGGAAATGAGACCCAAGTCTAAATACAAAATTCACTGGCTTCATACACACCTTATAGTCTTAAGGTAATTTTATATAATATTTTAAATTTTGCTTCAAGTGCTGTATAAATACATGACAATTATAGGTCAACTTACTTTCAAATACTAGATGATAACCTTATCCTCTGACCATCGTAATCATGACAGGTTTGGAAAAGATTGCATTATCTACAAAGGCAGAAAAGCTGCAACTTATTTTGTTACAGACAATATCCATAGAAAATAACATGCGATATTCATTAGCTCTAACATTTTCTGTAGAGCAAAAGCTCTTCTCACTGGAAGTAAGGAATATTTGTATTTTTCAGAAAGATCCCACAGAATGCATAATCATTGATGAGATATGTGAACAGCTGGATTTATGGTTGGTGATTGGTTTTTGTTTCGATACCCCCCTCAAGTAAAATACTGTGTGGTACATGGAATATTTTTTATTATGCTCATTTCAAATAGCCAAGAAGAGTGCCAGTCTAACATTCAAAAAATTTTATTAGTTCCTGAACATTAATATTTCCCAAGGTTTAAATCTATAGAATTTTTTTTTTTTTTTTTTGAGACTCAGTCTGTTTCCTGGGTAGAATGCCGTGGCTGTCAGCCCAGCTCACAGCAACCTCAAACTCCTGGGCTCAAGCAATCCTTCTGCCTCAGCCTCCTGAGTAGCTGGGACTACAGGCATGTGCCACATGCCTGGCTAATTTTTTCTATATATTTTTAGTTGGCCAATTAATTTCTTTCTATTTTTGGTAGAGACAGGGTCTCTTGCTCAGGCTGGTTTCGAACTCCTGACCTTGAGCAATTCCACCTCGGCCTCCCAGAGTGCTAGGATTACAGGCGTGAGCCACCGTGGCTGGCCTAAATCAATTGAAGACACTGACCATTTTCTTAAGCACAAAATTATAATGTAAAATGAATCAAGTGCCAGAGTATATTCTAAGCACCTGTCCTTTGTATTTTTAACTTAATTTTTAAATACATCTAATATTTTATAAATTATTCATAAAAATTGGTGACTGTTCTTCCTAATACCAATTGTGATGCACTGGTAACTTGGGTGGGAGTGCATTGTGGCCAACAAGGAAAATTGTAAAATAGGTGCCTGAGGAACCAGGCTCATGTGCACTAAAAAAAAAAAAAAAAAAGAACAGAGGCACCTGTATAGAGCAGTGATTCTTAAGGTGGGGGGCATGTGTAGTTTGAAAAATCATAGATTCATCTTTTTGAACAATGAAAGAAATGCCTGTTTTTGAATCAATAATTACAACTGATTGAGCATATGTTACATGTTTACATATCAAGTGAAATGTTTACATGCACCATTTCATTTAATTCCTAGAACCACCCTATGAGATTGGTTCAGTAATATACTCACATTTTGCAGATAAGGAAACAAGCTTTAATAAGTGACTTGCTCGAAGTCTCACAGTAAATGGTAGTGGAGCTGGCTTTGAATCCAGGCCTACAGACGCTATAGAGTTCATGCTCTTAGGCCCTGTGTAAATTGCCTAAAAATTACAAAAAGTAAATGTCCATAAAAATCTCAGGTAGTTGGACTGCCTTTAGCCTGAGGAGTGGGGGGTGGAACATACCAAGTTTTTATGCTTATTGAAGCATGCCAAAATAAAAGATGCTTTTGTTATGTCACATTTTTTTTTTTTTTTTTTTTTGAGACAGAGTCTCACTTTATTGCCCAGGCTAGAGTGAGTGCCATGGCGTCAGCCTAGCTCACAGCAACCTCAAACTCCTGGGCTCAAGCAATCCTGCTGCCTCAGCCTCCCAAGTAGCTGGGACTACAGGCATGTGCCACCATGCCAGGCTAATTTTTTCTATATATATTAGTTGGCCAATTAATTTCTTTCTATTTATAGTAGAGATGGAGTCTCGCTCTTGCTCAGGCTGGTCTCAAACTCCTGAGCTCAAACAATCCGCCCACCTCAGCCTCCCAGAGAGCTAGGATTACAGGCTTGAGCCACCGCGCCCAGCCTGTTATGTCACATTTTAAGGCAGCCAAAAGGAATGACAAAGTCATTGTGGTTTTTTTTGTTTTTTTTGTTTTTTCAGACAGAGTCTCACTTTGTTGTCTAGGCTGGAGTGAGTGCCGTGGCATCAGCCTAGCTCACAGCAACCTCAAACTCCTGGGCTCAAGCGATCCTCCTGCCTCAGCCTCCCGAGTAGCTGGGACTACAGGCATGCGCCACCATGCCAGGCTAATTTTTTCTATATATATTAGTTGGCCAATTAATTTCTTTCTATTTATAGTAGAGACGGGGGTCTCACTCTTGCTCAGGCTGGTTTCGAACTCCTGACCTTGAGCAATCTACCTGCCTCGGCCTCCCAGAGTGCTAGGATTACAGGCGTGAGCCACTGCGCCCAGCAAGAAAATCATTGTTTAGAAGAAAAACGTCTTTAACTATGCTGGATATAAAATTCTAAATCAGAATATTTTCCTTCTTCTGAACATCTTGGACTGCTTTGGAATATCAAACATTCCTTTAGTGACCCTGTGATCATTTTCCTGAGCTTATTCATATTCCTGTTCTAGGTTCTCCTGGAATTGATAGATAGATGTAATTAAAACCTTTCAGTTATGAGAGTTTTTTATAAGACCTGCAGAATTAATGATCTGACCTTGTATCACACTTCTGTGCCAATTAGGAAGACGTCAACCTTTTCTCAACAATTACTAAGAAATATATTGGATAAAACACTGATTACTCCTACTAACGAAGAAATTTCCAACAAATGGGGCATGTTTTCTTTCAGATGAGTAACAGACTGTTAAGCAGCAAAGCCCAGTCTAGAACTCTTGGCTCTCTGACTATAGGGTCTGTGCTATTAACTTTTATTTCTCTTGCTAATTCTTTATGCAGATAGGAATTTTAAAAAATGTTTTCTTTACCAATTATATTAATGGATCATAACTTTTAAAAGACATTTTTTAATTGTCTCTTAAACTTAGCTTTTGTGTGATCTCAGATGGAAATGACTGATACGTGTTTTGTGCCACGTGAGTTTAATAGGTGGTGTCCCAGCTCTTCCCTTGAAGAAACAAACCAGTGGACCTGTGGAGAGATGGTCTTATTTACCATGTGTGAATGCAGCTAGAAGACTTTTAGCATGCTATAAACAAGCTGCTGGTGGAGCATTTCCTTCTCATCACATCTTGGTACGTGGCAGTTCAGGACTATCACCCTTTGTCTTGCCTTGGGCTTTTAAAAATTAATTTCTGTTTTAACTGTACCCAGATTTTATTTTTGCATAAATTTTATTTATTTTTTATTTTTTTTATCAAGGTATCATTTATATCTAGCCGAGTATAAAAATCCAAAGAGGATAGCTTTATAATTTCTGACCAGTGTTTAGATCCATGTCATCACCCATGTAAAAATACAGAGCATTTTCAGCACCTCTGAAGATTCCCTTCTGCCCCCACTCAGTTAATGTTTGTTCCCTTAATCACTCTTTCTACCTCTATCACTATACATTTGTGTTAGCTGTTTTGAGCTTCATATATTTGAATTCACATATTCACATTCATGACCTTGGCTGCTTTTGTCCAACATTACATTTGTGAGATTTACCCATATTGTGTGTAGCAGTTATTAGTGCTTTTGCTGTGTAGTACTCCATGTATGAATATACCACAGTTTATCCATTCTATTGATGATGAAAACTCTTGGCTGTTAAGAAAAAAGCAAGCTTGCGACTAGACCTCACAGTAAGACAGCAAGCAGGATGTTATGTGCTGCAGTGATAATTGCTCTGCTAAGGCCACCAGCAAACTACAACTTGATTTATTACATTGAAACGAGGCCAGAAGCTCCAGAGACAATGTAACATTGATAATTGCAGGACAATCAATGTGTTCATATTGATTCTCAAACAAAGGGAAAATGTCTTCAAAAGCTCTGCAGAATCAGAGCAAGTCTTAAAATGTGGACTGTCACATTAATAAAATGTATTAATAAATTGAATGAAATGTCATTTCATTCAATGAAATTGAATGAAATGAATAATAAAATGAAATATCTTGAAATGTATACTATTACTATTACTTTGTGACTTTAAAACAAGTCCATATATAACTTCCTTTCTCTTTATTCACCTTTTCTCAAACTTTAGGAAGGGCTTTTGCTATTTGATGAAGGAGAAAGAGGCTACAGCTATAATGACAATTACAATGAAGATGATTCAGAGATGTGCACTGAAATCCATCCCTGATGTTAGAAACCTAGATGGGGATGACTTCAGCAAAATGGAAAAAGCGGATAGCGGAGCCAAACCTATCTCTGTAAGAGCACATAAGGGTAGGGGCATGACTGATAATTCTCACTAGCTTTAGTGCTTGTCACATAGTAGGTATTCAGTAAATACTTGTTGAATGAATCGTTCAAAATCAAATACCATTTTTTCTCAGGTTATGAATTTCTGAAATTAGAAACTGATTACTTGAGAGATGGCATACTTTTTTATTTTTTTACTTTTCATTGAAATAATCTCAAACTTGCAGACAATTATAAGACCAGTATTAAGAATTTTTACATACCCTTTACCCAAATTCACCAATATTTATTATTTTGCCACATATACTTTTTCATTCTTCATACATATTTTTTTCTAAACCATTTTAGAATAGATTGCATATATCATTTCCTTTTACCTCTTAATACTTACCTGTGTATCTCCTAAGAACAAAGATATTCTTTTTTACACAGTTATAGTAGTTAGAGTCAGGAATTGATGCAAAACAGCCTCACATCTCAATTTTGTCAATTCCTCTGATAATGTCTTTTAGGAAATTTTTTCCTTCCGGTCCAGGATCATGTTTTACATTTTGTTTTTTTCTGTTTTGGTTTCTTTAATCTGCAACGGTCCCTAGGCCTTTTCTTTGCTTACGTGAAATTTACGCTTATTTTATAAATGTTCTTTAGTTTGGGTTTGTTGGATGTTTCCTTAAGATCAAATTTCAGGTGATGCATTCCTAACCCAAATAATGTCACATCCTTCCTAAGGTATTGCATCCAGAGGCACACTATGTTCATCTGCTCCTCACTGGTGATCACTTTGGGTTTTTTGTTTTTGTTTTTTTATTTTATTTATTTTTTCCAGTTTCATGCTGGACAAGATTTGGTGATCACTTTGGTCTGGTTTTTCTACAGTAGAGTTACTGTTTTACCTTCTGTAATTAGCAATCTGTAGAGAGACACTTAGAGATAATACAAATATTCTGCTCCTCATCAAACCCCCCCCCCCACACACACACACACATTTAGCATTCATTAATTATTCTTGCTTGGACTTGCCTTTACTGGAATGGTTGAAAATGGTGGTTTTCCAATTTCACAACTCCATTCACACGTATCAGTTGGTACAAGGAAAGGCACCTCCCCACACTTATTAGCTGATTGATTGATCAGTATGAACTCATAAATTTCTGTTTTATACCCAGGGTTGCAATCCATTCTATCCTTAGTTTGATGCTAACATTTTCTCAAATTTGGCCAGTGGAAGCCCTTCAAATTGCGTCTTGTGTGCATTTAACAATCCCCCATCCTGTTTTTTTATTCCCTTTCACCCAGGCTGGAGTCCAGTGGTGGGATCATAGCTCACTGCAGCCTAGAACTTCTGGCCTCAAGTGATCCTCCCACCTTGGCCTCCCAAAGTGCTGGGATTACAGGCATTGAGCCACTGTGCCTGGCACCCCCCACCCATCATGTGTTTGAACACTTCCTTGCTCCTTGGCTTCACAAAATGTTTGAGGCTTATTTTATACCTTCCTTGCCTCTGCCTTTAGTACCAGACATTTCTCTAAGGAATAAAAACCAACATCAAGGCATTAGGGTGTGCTCACTGCAACTGATTTGCCATTGCTTCTAAGCCCTTTCAGAGTCAGGACATGTGAGAGTTATACGAGTTCATACTGATAACTCAAATCCCAATCCACCTCCAAAGCATTCTTCTCTTCTTCCCCCATGCCGTGTTTGTGTCTCCACCCTCCTGCAGCAGAACCCTGGCTCTCCGGAACAGCATCTGCACATGCACTCAGACTTCCTCCTGCATACAATAGTGTCGTAGTCGCTGCATCCAGACGTTTACAAAACCAAACTACTACAAAGAGTTCAAAACTTGTGTTTGCATATTGACTGAGCATGTTCAAAAGTTATTTAAGTTTTCCCCTGCCCAGCCCTCTAGAGTGGTTATGATATTTATTTGAAATACAGTTGGGTTTCTTTGCCGTATTTTTCCCCCAGTCTTATTAGTTATGTTTTAAATATGTAAAACATTAAAAAGTTTATTGTTGGAATTTTGTTCTTCAGATAAATTCCTAGAAATGGGATTTCTGGGAGGTGAATAAATTCCTGTGTAGTTTTCCTAGATACTGCCAAATTCCCTTCCAGACTATTTTGCATTCTCCTAGAGATGTGTGACAGTGCTGTCAACAGAGCACACTGCTTGTGAATTTACACCACTCTGATGGGTGAGGAAAGGTAGCTCAGGGTAATTTTAATTTGCATGTCTCTTACTATGAGTGAAACTGAACATATATACATATGCCAATTTTATATCTTTTGTGAATTGTCTGTTCATGCCTTTTGCCCATGTTTCTATTGGGTTTTTGGGTTTTTTTCCTCTTAATTAATTTATTTTTTTTGATACAGAGTCTCACTCTGTTGCCCTGGCTAGAGTGGCATGGCTTCAGCCTAGCTCACAGCAACCTCAAACTCCTGGGCTCAAGTGATCCTCCTGCCTCAGCCTCCCAAGTAGCTGGGACTACAGGCATGCGCCACTATGCCTGGCTAATTTTTTTTTTTCTATGTATTTTTATTTGGCCAATTAATTTCTTTCTATTTTTAGTAGAGATGGGGTCTCACTCTTGCTCTGGCTGGTTTCAAACTCCTGACCTTGAGCGATCCACCTGCCTCTGCCTCCCAGAGTGCTAGGATTACAGGCATGAGCCACTGTGCCTGGCCAGATCTAATTTTATGTTTTTCCAAATGGCTATCTAGTTGTAAATATCATTTATTTAAAAGTCCATCTTTTCCTTGGTGACTTGTGATACCTCTTTTATTATATACTAAATTTCCATTTATAGTTGAGTCTACTTCTGGACTTCCTACTCTGTTCCATTAGTCTGTCTGTTCATGCTCCAGAACTGTACTCTTTTCTTTATACCAGCTTTATAACATGGTTCAATATCTTATAATCCTAGTATCTCCTCAGAGTCTTTATTTCTTAGTGTTTTCCTAGCTATCTTTTTTTTTTTTTTTGAGACAGAGTCTCACTTTATTGCCCAGGCTAGAGTGAGTGCCGTGGCGTCAGCCTAGGTCACAGCAGCCTCAAACTCCTGGGCTCAAGCAATCCTGCTGCCTCAGCCTCCCAAGTAGCTGGGACTACAGGCATGTGCCACTATGCCCGGCTAATTTTTTCTATATATATTAGTTGGCCAATTAATTTCTTTCTATTTATAGTAGAGATGGGGTCTCACTCTTGCTCAGGCTGGTCTCGAACTCCTGAGCTCAAATGATCCGCCCACCTCGGCCTCCCAGAGAGCTAGGATTACAGGCTTGAGCCACCGCGCCCGGCCTCCTAGCTATCTTTGCACATTTATTTTTCTATATGATCATTTCAATTTGTCTAGCTCCAGTAAAAAAAACAAAAAAGAAAAAAAAAAGCCCTTCCTGGTAATTATATTGGGATCACATTACATTTATATATTTAACTTCGAGAGAACTGAAATAAATCTTAATGAAGTTGAAATATCCTACCCAAGAACATGTATATTTGCTCAAGTCCACTTTCACATCTTTCAAGAGTGTTTTATAGTTTCATTCATATAGGTTCGTAGATATTTCTTGTTAAGTTTTATTCTCAAATACCTCAGTTTTTGTTGCTTTTTGTGGCTTTTTCTTCCATTATATGTGCCACCTGGTTATTACTTGTGTATATGAAGGCAATTGATTTTTGTATGTTAATTTTATATCTTGCTACATTGATTTTTTTTATTGAGTTCATTTTATCATTTTTTTTCTCTAGGGTCTCAGGTGTACTATTTTGTCATGTGCAAATAGAGAGAGTTTCACATCTTCTTTTCCAATTTTTATGCCTTTGCTTTGTCTAACTGTATTGATTAAATACCTCATCTGTAATGTTACATATTAGTGGAGACAGTGGGATTCTTTTGTCTTGTTTCTAACCTTATTGGAAATGCCTCTAGTGTTTCACCATTAAGTACATATAAGATGCTGACTTTAGGATTGAGATATGTATCTCCATATACTTACACACGCACACACACACATGTAATTTATATAGGCTATTTGTACACATATACATATATGTATGGATGTACATATTTTGAATAAGGTAAAATATACATGTGTGCATGTATATCCATTGTGAATTGTGTCTTTATACAAGTGTCCTTTTTTGACTCATTTAATACTTTATAAGCCAATTAGAAAAATTTTTTCTTTTAATAGGTAAATTAAGCCTGTTCACATTTACTGATATGATTGCTTCATTTGGTCCCACCTCCATCACACTAATTTGTGTTGCAAGTGCTAGATATGTAATCTTCTTGGCTATTTTTAAAATTTTCTTTTGGTATTTAAGAAAGATTATATTTTTGTTCTACTTATGTTATTAATTTTTTTACTAAATCTTTTATTGTCTGGTCTGTTCATTTCTAATGGTATCTTTTGACTTCTATGCATTAACTAACACTCAGTGATCTTACACTTTGCCTTCTCTTTTCTCTCTCCCCTCTCCTCTCAATTTTTATTTTTTGTTGTTTTGCCATTTGTTCTTTTTATTTTGGAAATTTGAAAATGTATACAAAAGTAGAGAAAATAATATAATAAATCCAGTGTTCCCATCACCCATTTTCAACAACTATCAGACTTGGCCAATTTTCTTTCATTATATCCCCCCAACACACATGTTCCCAGGTTATTTGAAGCAAATTTCAAACATCATATCATTTAATCCATAACTATTTCAGAAATTATCTATAAAAGATAAAGAGTCTTTTAAAATTATTATCACAATACCATCATCCCAGCTCTAAGAAATGAAGAATTCCTTAATATCATAAAATGAACAGTTACTGTTCATATTTCTCCAATTGTTTTATAATTTTTTTTACATATTGGTTGTCTGAATCAGGATTTAAATAAGTTCTAGTTATTGGTATTGGTCAATACGTCACTTAAGCCTCTCTTAATTGAAAGGTTCCAACTACTAATAACTAGGAATTCCAGGCACTTTTTCCTTGCTTATTGGCCATTCGTATATCTTGTTTTATGAAGTGTCTGTTCAAGACTTTGCCCAATTATTTTTAATTAGGGTTTTGTCTCCTTACTGTTAAGATGCAGAAGTTCTTTATATGTTCTGGATACAAGTCCTTTGTCATAGAAAGGTCTTGGATATTTTCTCCAATTCTGTGACCTGCCTGTTTATTCAATCTCTTAATGGTGTCTTTTGATGAGATTTTAACTTTGATAAAGTCTAATGTATCACTTTTTATGTGGTTCATCCTATTATTATTATTTTTTATGTGATGGGGTCTGGCTCTGTCACCCAGGCTGGAGTACAGTGGCATGATTATAGCTCACTGCAGCTATGGATCCTGGGCTCCAGTGATCCTCCTGTCTCAGCCTTTGCGAGTAGCTGGGATTACAGGCACAAGCCATTGTGCCTGGCAGTTTGTGCTATTTACGTCCTTTCTTTGTGTTCTCAGTAATGTAAAGCTATTATACTTAATAAATTTCTTTTTGATCTTTGGAGTCAGGGTGTAAAGAGACAGGAACCAAGCAGCACAACCTTAGAAGCTAACCCAGTTATAGCATATTTTTTTAAAGTGTCTTTATTGTTTTGACCATCCTCTTATTTTAAAAATATTAGCTCCTCTTAAAAACCAATTCAGGCCAGGCATAGTGGCTCATGCCTGTAATCCCAGTAGTTTGGGAGGCCAAGGCGGGGAAGATTGCTTGAGGCCAGGAGTTCAAGACCAGACTGGGCAACATAGTGAGACCCGTCTCTACAAAAAACTAAAACAAAAACCCAGTTTAGAATTTAGTGGTCAGTAAAAGTCCCTCAGAACTGGGTGTGGGAGAGATTGAGATAGGAGTTAAATCTAAAGTAAAACTCAGAAGTATCTGTTGCATCCTAAAGAACGATTTTACTTTTTTCTTTTATTTTTTCAAAAATTTTTTATAGAGACAGGATCTGGCTCTATGGCCCAGGCTGGAGTGCAGAGGCAGGACCATAGCTCACTGCAGCCTCCAGTTCCTAGGCTCATGGAATCCTCCCGCCGCATCCTCATGAGCAGCTGCAATTATAAGCATGCACCACCATGCCCGGCTCAGATTTCATATTTTTAAACAAGAGAATTTGACATGGACAAATCAAAACAACCATGCCCATGTCTAACTAAGCCTGCAAATTTTCCCCGAAACAGAGTAACTGAATGAAATGTCCTGCTATAGTACTGAGCATGTTATTTTTAAAATTGAATTTCTTACTTTGAAACAATCACAAAAGTTATAGAAAGGTTGGAAATATAATGCAAAGAATTTATTTTCTAAACCATTTGAGAATAAGTTGCCAAGCTGATGCCTCAACACCTCGAGCATGTATTGATTTCCTATGAGGACATTCTTCTCCATAGCCATAATACCATGCAAACCATTGCTACCATCTAATCCTCCTGCCTCATTTTAGTTTCCCCAATTGCTTCAGTAATGTCCTCTATAGCAAAATGATCTAGTTCAAAATCAGAAATCCCATGTAGTTGTCATGCCTAAACATGAGCTGTCTCATTCAGTTTGTAGCAATTCTTCAGTCTATCCTTGACTTTCTTTTATTTTCCTTTTTTTTTTTTTTTAAATAAAAAATAGAGATGAGGTCTTCCTCTTGCTCAGGCTGGTCTCGAACTCCTGAGCTCAAGTGATCCTCCCACCTCAGCCTCCCAGAGTGCTAGGATTATAGGTGTGAGCCGTTGCGCCCAGACTATCCTTGAATTTCATGGCTTTTCAAACATTATTGGCCAGTTATTTCATTATCCCTCAACTTAGGTTTGTCTGATGTCTTCCTATTATTAGATTGAGATTGTACATTTTTTGGTGGGAATATCACAGAATTGATGCTGTATTCTCATTACATCCTGTCAGGTGGCCCATGGCTTTGTTTTATGCCATTACTGATGATGTTCATTTTTAGCATTTGATTAGGTTGGTACCTGCCATTGTAAAGTTGCTGTTTTTCTTTTTGGAATTAATAAATATTTTGTAGGGAATTATCTTCAAACTATGTAAATATCTGATTCCTTATCATTCAGTTTATTCATTGACTTGTATCTGTGTGGATTCATGGTTTCCTATTTTATTCAATTAGTTATAATCTGTTAGTATCATTATTAATTTTAGTGCCCAAATTGTCCCTGATGTGACTAGTGGCAGTTCCTTCAAGCTGGCTTCTGTGTCCTTTTGACATGTCTTCATTATTTTTTGAGTACTTCCTGGATTTATATGCAAGATATTCCAGTCTTTTCTTACACTTTTCCTGCTCCAGCCCTGGAATTAGCCATTTCTCCAAGAAACCCTGGTTTCTTTTAGTGCAAAATGGCATTGAGAAGTCAGAATCTGGGTGTCAGGTGTGCTCATATATATTGGGGGGAGTTACTGCACCTAAGCTCTGTGAACAGAGCTGGGGAAATAGGAAATATATCCAGGACCTCCTGAATCAGAGTCTGCAGTTTTAACCGAATCCCTAGGTGATTCATATGTACACTAAAGCATGAGAAGTGCTGCTCCCCTACACAGTAGACTGTACTGTCCAAGCTGGCCTAGCCAGTCAGCCGTTCCAGCTGCATTTCAGGCATCAGGAAGGAAAAAGGGGCAAATGAATTCACTTCCGGTTGAGTCAGTTCCCTTTGGTCCTAGAAATCTCTCAGGACAAATCTGCTGATATCTCATTGCTTAGAACTTAGTTCCATGGCTACATGCAAGGGAGGCAGGGAAACCTAGTCTTTTAGTTGGGCCCATTGCCCATTGCCCAACAAAAATAAAATTATGTTTTAAGGATGAAGGGGATGATAACTACTGGGTAGGTAACAAGAGTCTCTGCCCCTCTGGCCTGACTTGGTAGCAGTGTTCTGGGAAACCCCACCTGCCACCTGGCCCCAGACTGGTGCCAGGGTCAGAATTCAAGGAGTAACCAGGTAGAACAGAAAGTTGGAAGGCACAGTTTAGCACAATAGCTCAGCTGGCAGACTTGGGAAACAGACTGCGCAGGTTTGAAACCAAGTGCCACTGCTGATCAGCTGTAGGGCTTCCAATAATGCATGTCTCCTCGCTAGGGCCCAGTGTCCTTGTGTTAAAATGGGGATGAGTGTTGGACTGGCTTGAAGGTGTTGTGAAGATTTAATGGAAATACCCATATGCAAAGTTCTTGGAGCACCTGGCCAACAGTGAGCTCTCTGTAAACATTAATTACTAATTCTAAGCAGAGCTCCCATGGGCTCAGGTAGAACCTCCCTGGAGGCAGCTACCAACCCTGATGGTGGGCTTGGGTCCAGAGACCTGTTCCACAGGAAGCACAGAAGCCACCAACTGGGAAGTGCCTTCAGTTTACTTAATACTTTAAGCCCTATATTTCTACAGTTTAGAGAAGATTGCAACCAGTTCCATTATTCTATACCCTTGTGACAAATACCCAGGACTTTCCTGTTTGGTTACTTTGTGGGACAGTATCTTTTCTTTCCCTGAGTTTGCTTTCCCTTCTTGACTACCTGAACTCTTTCCAATATATTTTTTTAAAACAGTACTTTGAAAAAAAAAAAAAAAGACAAGCAAACAAAGTGACATGCTAGATGTAGCATTTGACTTTGCACACATCCTCTCCACAATAAAGCCTGCGGCCACCGCTGCCCCTTTGCAAACCCTGGTGAGTCCACATTTGTCACTGGATACCCGAAAAGTGACACTATCATTTTCTTAGACAAACATCCCAGGCATTTTGGCTTCTTTTACTTTGTCATTAATATAACCGGTTCAGCTGAGTACCTTAGGGAACCTTGAAAGACCAGTTCTGGTTATTTTAACCTGGCTTATCATTTTGGTTTATAATTCTAACACATTTGCCAGTGGCTTCTAGCTGCCACTGAAAGAAATACCTAAGATAAACAAAGGGCATTTCTTATTCTTAAGATCCGGGTCTCTCTGACATAACAGGGAAAGATTTAAAGAATGCCAAAGGGTGCATGAGGGTGTGTGTCTTCGTGGGTATTTATGCAGAACTGGGACTGCATGTTCCTGTGCTGTATGACTTTAAGTCCTTCTGCCACTTCCCAGATGGGCCGAAACTGTTGGGACTGATCCCTCTGCCCTCTTAACCTCTGATTCAAGCTGGGGCCAAGATGCCACCTAGTTGGCACCTTGGGGGGACAGGGGATTGTCTGAGAAGAGTAACAGTGCTGTCCCTACTGGTGCACAGTGATGACCATGGACGTGACAATAGGAGACCTCACCCAGAGGCCTCCTGAAGCAGCAGATGTGTCCCTCAGTGCCTTGCCCATGCAAACTGCTGATTAATGGCCAATACAAGTGTGGCAATTGCTGCCAGTATTCCATGGAGCCCTGAGCCTGGCCCTCTACGCTGTCTCTGCAGTGGCTGTGTCCTTCAGGTATAGCTGGGGTCTGTTCAGCCTGTTTCCCCATTCCTCTTTTCCTCCTAACAGCACCCCCTTTTCTTCAGGAAATTTCTCAACTCCAGCTGAATCTAGCGAGTTTGATGAATCACAGTGCCCAATCCTGTCGGTCGGGGTGAGAATGTGGCCCAGCCAGGCCAAACTTAGTCCTGCATCCCTTTGGACGTGGTTGAGGAAGCTAGAAAGCTGGGGGTCATTCTGGCCACTACCTCTCCCTCACCTGCCATATGCAAGCTTCCAGGTCTGCTGACTTTACCTCCTCGATTTCTTTCCTGTCCCCTTGCCCCACCACGCTAGTCCCAGCTGTTACCATCTATCTGCCGAACACCTGGGTGGCCTCCTAACTGGTGTCTCCACATTCACTCTGGGCCCCCTCCACCCAGCTTGCTGCAGCTGGAGTCATTCTTTCAAAGAACGAATATGATCGTGTCACTGCACTCATCCCCAATTTTGATTTCAATCCTGGCTCCCTGTGGCCTTAGGATAAAGACAAAATTCCTTAAGGTGGCCCACAAGCCCCATGGACTACTCCCTCCCGCTTCTCCTCTTACCTTGCACAATGCTCCGCTGGCTCTTTTCATTCTAGTACTCGGACACTCCTGGAGCCCCAGTTTCTAGTGTGGACCTGCTGCTTTGTACATACTGCTCCCTCCACCCAAAATACCCTTCCCCTAACCCTTTACCTAGATAACTCATCCTTCTGATCTTAGCTCTCACATTGTTTCCTTAAGGAAGCTTTTCACAATCTCCAAGGTCAAATCCTCCGTGTACACTCTCCCGTACCATCTATCTCTTCCTCAAAGCATGTGCCACAGTGCGATTTTGCACTTGTTGGCCAATCGATTTATGTTCGTCTTTCCCACTGATTACGAGCTCCATGAGGCTAGGCAAAAATGCCATTTTTGCTCATAATAATTGTTGAATGACTGACAGTGAATGCATTGATCCAAGCAGTGGGTATCCAACATAGACTGGGCCAACTGGAGCCTTTCCCCCAGAATTTCCCAAGTCAAAGGTGGAAGAGAGTTGCTCTTTTTTCCTCTGGGATCATAAGATACGAGGAGGCAGGCTCTGGGCTGCAGGTGCCTATCTTTCTTGCCTTATGGTTCTCAGCTGTCTGTAAAATAATACCTGGCAGGCCAGGTGCGGTGGCTCATGCCTATAATCCCAGCACTTTGGGAGGCCGAGGTGAGAAGATTGCATGAGGCTAGGAGTTCAAGACCAGCCTGGGAAATATAGTGAGACCCCTGTCTCTACAAAAAATAGAAAAATTAGCCAGGTGTGGTGGGGTACACACCTGTAGTCCCAGCTACTTGGGAGGCTGAGACAGGAGAAGTGCTTGACCCCAGGAGTTGGAGGTTGGAGTGAGCTATGATTGGGTCACTGCACTCCAGCCTAGGTGACAAAGTGAGACCCTGTCTCAAAATAATAATAATAATACCTGGCAAGTGGAGAGGAAAGAAGGCCCTGCCAGGATGAGGTCTCTCACTCCATCCCCAGGCCCCTGAGCTCAGGAGTTCTTCCTTCAGTTCTCCAAGCCTCCCCAGGACATTCCCAGTTGTGGAAGCAATAGAGCTCCAGTTTATGTAAGCTTGTTTGAGT
Source organism: Mirza zaza (assembly GCA_008750895.1). Taxonomy (NCBI): domain Eukaryota; kingdom Metazoa; phylum Chordata; class Mammalia; order Primates; family Cheirogaleidae; genus Mirza; species Mirza zaza. The sequence continues at coordinate 13,064 of VSMD01019911.1, read as the reverse complement.
TGGGGTTTTGTCGCTTGCAACAGAAAGATTCTTGGCTAAGGCAAATTAATCCGGTGGCCTGGGCTTAGAGATGCAAGACTAGAGAGACCCTAGATTAGGACATTTAAAAATAAATTGGCCTAGAGGCAAGCTAAAATTTCTATTTGGTACAGCTAATTTGCCTACTGCGATTAAACTGCACAGATGCCCATTGTTATCTGCCATAGGAAAGGTGCTCCTGACCTGCTGGCAAGCATTTGGGGCATGGCTAAAGGGCTTCATTTGAATGCTGAGTACATCTCTGCAGCAACACATCTAACCAGCCACCCAGTCATGCAACACACATGCATTGTGCACCTACTATGGGCAACATAAATGCTACAAGAAACAGAGTGGGTAAGATTCAGTCCTCTTGAGAGGTTTAGAGTGTGGTTTGTTAGAGAGTGTGACATAAACATAAATAACAAGACAGGAAGTGCTCAGGACTACTGTCAGGGAGCTCACCTCGGAAAGGCTGCACAAGGGGCAAGACAGCACCCCGAAGAGCATGGACTTCAGAGCCAGAACGACCCCAGTGTGGATATCAGCTCTGCTGCTCACTGCCACTCATCCTGACTTCATCTCTGCTGTAACATAGGGATAATAATTCCCTTGCAGGTTATTAGGAGGATTAACAGAGATAAACTACATCACCTGCGCAGCAGAGAGGCGTCCAGCAAATGGGAGCGAGTGTTATTATGTGCCCAGGTGGTACTTGGAGACCCACCTGGAAAAAGCCCCTGCCCCAAACTATGTACCCTCTCACCCCCATGTAAACCACAGCACTGAAAAGCCCAGCATCAGGGATTCAGTTTAGGAGTTTATGGTCTGCTTGCTAGAAGACCCCTGTTAAAATGCAAATGTGTTATTTAAAAGTGCTAATACAGTGAGTAATTAGAAAATGTAAACACATATAAGGATCAGTTAAATTGCTGGGCATGGTGGCTCAGTCCTGTAATGCCAGCACTTTGGGAGGCCAAGGTGGAAGGATCACTTTCGGTCAGGAGTTCAAGACCAGGCTGGGCAACATAAGGAGACCTCCATCTCTAAAAAATAAAAAAATTAGCAAAAAACAGAAAAACCCACAAGATCAGTTAACATATCAGCACAGTGCAGACTAGGAAGGAGGTCTTGGAGAATAAGAGGCAAATGACAGTATGACCTAGCTGCATGCCATGCACTGTGGCACGTGCTTTTCACGCTCAGTTGATGACCTGGCACAATTGACCTAAGCTCTTGGTGGCTCAGTTTCCTCATCTGAAGACACAAAAAGCAGCATCTCTCTCTCAGGATTGTTCTGATAATTAATTAGGGTAATGCATGAAAGTGACAGGCCACAGTGCCCGGGCAAGCCAGCACTGGAGCCCAGGTCCATCTGAGTGGTCGAGAAGCACTTGAGTCTACAGTACATCCAGTGCCACTCTCTGGGGAAGGTAAGCTTCGGGGCATGGTGCTGACAGAGTCAACCTCCATAACATGGAGAAGTCCAGGTTGGTTCATCAGACCAAAAAAGGAGGGGGGCACTGAGGTCCCCTGCCATCAGGGCAGATCAGGATGCTGTGGCAGCATCACCATGTCCCGCCTCAGCAGCTGGGATGCCCACAGATGCAGCTGGAACCTTTTATGGTAGAAACCTGGAAGACAAAGATGTGACCAGATCTCACTTACCTTGAGGAAGTCTGTTCCTGAACTTCCCCCAGTTCTGCAAATGTCACTTTTTAAGATGTGTTCTCTTCTCTTATACTTTCAAGGCCTAAAGATGTGCTCTGTTATGTAGCATTCTAAGGACAGATGAGCTGACTGTAAACTGATGCACACAGGAAAGATATTCGGTTAAAAAACCTAAAAGCAACGCAAACACTGAGACTTCTTGTTGCAATAGTCCACAGGGGGGCATTGCACACCATTCATAATTTGTGGAATTTTCCATTCCATCACTAGTCGCCAGAAGATCAGAAACAATTCCTGCACACAGACAAGTGACAACTCTGAGATTTATCTCAATGAGCAGCTTTCTGGTCTTTATTAATTCATACTCCTCTTCTGACTAGAGGGCAAGGGAAGATTTTTTTTTTCAATCACTCACTCCGAGATTTGGAGAGAATCTCGGGATTGGTGGAGCTTCCCAAACACTGGGCAGCCAGCTGCTTCAGGATATCCAAGGAGCTTTTGTCACATGCTCAATCCTGAGGGCCTGTCCCTTGGAGAACCAGACTCAATAGGCTCAGGTAGGAGTGGGTGTGGCATGGTGTGCCAAAGATTTTTTAATTTTTTTGGTCACACCTTTATTGAGATATAATTCACATACCTTAACATTCACACATTTAAAGTGTACAATTCAATGGTTTGGGGTATAAGTCAACCACCGTCGTCTACGGTAACGCCAGGACAGGTGCATACAGCCCACAGAGTGCCCTGTCGCCATCTAAAGAAGGCCAGCTAGGTTCGTCTGGCTGCAAGTGTTCCACGCTGGCACTTTGGGAGGCCCATCTGAGGTGCATCCGGCCCTCAGATTCCCCCGCCGCCACTTGGGGAAGTCCAGCTTAGGTGCATCAGGGCTTCAGAGTAACCCGACATATATCTGGGGAAGGCCAGCTTAGGGGCATATGGCTAGAAGAGTCTCCCGCCACACATGGGGAAGTCTAACTTACGGGCATCCAGAACACAAAGTCACCCACCTGTTGTCTAGGGTAACGCCAGGATAGGTGTATCCAGCCCTCAGAGCCCCCTGCCACTCTCTGGGGAAGGTAAGCTTCGGGGCATGGTGCTGACAGAGTCAACCGCCATAACACGGAGAAGTCCAGGTTAGGTTCATCAGACTCAACAGAGTTTCCGGCCACCGCCAGGGGAAGGCCAGCTTAGGTGAATCCGACCCAGAGAGTACCCAGGCGCCAACTGGTCAAGGCCTGCTTAGGGGCATCCTGTTCTCGGAATAACCAGCCACCACCTGGGGAAGTCCAGCTTAGGTGCCTTGGACTGAAAATGTCCCCTGCCGCCACTTGGGGAAGTCCAGCTTAGTTGCATCCAGGCCTCAGAGTCTGCCACTGACGCCTGGGGAAGGCGATCTTAGGTGCATCGAGCTGCAAGAGTCCCCACTGCCACTTTAGGAAGTCCAGCTAGGTGCATTTGGGCCAGATAGTCCCCTGCAGCCACCTCGGGAAGTCCAGATTAGGTGCATCCAGGCCTCAGAGCCTGCTGCTGGTGACTGGGGAAGGCCATCCTAGGTGCATCACTGCAAGAGTCCCCCCCACAACATGGGAAGTCCAGCTTAGATGCATCTGGGCCTGATAGCCCCCCACCGCCACTTTGGGAAGTCCAGCTTAGGTGAATCCACGGACCAGAGTACCTCACTGCAGTCTAGGGAAGGCCAAGTTACATGCAAACGGCTGCAAGAGTCCTCCTCCGCCACTTCAGGAAGTCCAGCTTGGGTGCATCTGGGCCAGATAGTCCAGTGTTGCCACCTCGGGGAGTCCAGATTAGGTGCACCCAGGCCTGAGAGTCCTCAGCCACCATTTCGGGAAGTCCAGATTAGGTATATCTAGGGATTAGCATCCTTCAAGTCCCACTGGGGAAGGCCAGCATAGGTGCATCAGGCTACAGGAGGCCCCCACGGCCACTCTGAGAAGTTCATTTAAATGCATCTGGCCTACACTGTCCCCAGCTGCCATAAGGAGGAGGCCAGCTTGCCTGCATCCAGACCTCTCAGTCCCCTGCTGCCAGTTGGATAGGTCCAGCTTAGGTGCCTGTGGCCTACATTGTCCCCATCTGCCATCTGGGGAAGTCCAGCTTAGGTACAGCTGGGCCTGAGAGTCCTCCCCCACCATCTCGGGAAGTCTGGATAAGGTACATCTAGGGAGTAGCCTCCCTCGCGTCCCACTGGGGAAGGCCAGCATAGGTCCATCCAGCCACAAGAGTCCCGCGCCACCACTTGGGGAAGTTCATTTCTATGCATCACAGTGTCCTCAGCCGCCATCTGTACAAGGCCACCTTAGGTGCATCCGGCCCACCTTGTCCCCAGCTGCCATCTCAATGAGGCCAGCTTGCGAGCATAAAGGCCTCACGGTCCCCTGCCGCCACTTGGGGAGGTCCAGCTTAGGTGCATCCGGGACTCAGAGTCCCCAGCCGCCAAATGGAGAACGCCATTTAAGGTGCATCCAGGGCTGAGAATCCCCAGTCACTGCCTGGGGAAGGCCTCCTTCACTGCAGCTGCCTGTGACAGTTCCCTGCCGCCACTTGGGGAGGTCCAGGTTAGGTGCATCCAGCCCACATTGTCCCCAGCCGCCACTGGGAGGAGGCCAGCTTACCCTCATCCAGACCTCACAGTCCCCTGCTACCACTGGGTAAGGTCCACCTTAGGTGCCTGTGGCCTATATTGTCCCCAGCCTCCATCTAGGGAAGTCCAGCTTAGGTACGTCTGCACCTGGGAATCTCCTGCTGCCACCTACAGAAGTCCAGCTTAGTTGCATCCAGGCCTCAGAGTCTGCCACTGACGCCTGCGGAAGGCGATCTTAGGTGCATGCAGCTGCAAGAGTCCCCACTGCCACTTCAGAAAGTCCAGCTTAGGTGAATCTGGGCCAGATAGTACCCCGCCGCCACCTTGGGAAGTCCAGCTTAGGTGAATCCAGGCCTCAAAGTCCTACGAGACAATCTCAGGAAGTCCGGATTAGGTGCATCTAAGGATTAGCATCCCTCGAGTCCCACTGGGGAAGGCCAGAATAGGTGCATCAGACTACAAGATTCTCCCACCACCACTTCGTGAAGTTCATTTAGGAGCATGTGGCCCACAGTGTCCCCAATGCCATCTGTACAAGGCCACCTTAGGTGCATCTGGCCCACATTGTCCCCAGTCTCCAACTGGACAGGCAAGCTTAGGGGCATCAGGCCCACACTGTCCCCAGCCGCCATCTGGAGAAGGCCAACTTATGTGCATCCAGGCCTCAAGGTCCTCTGCCGCCACTTGGTGAAGTCCACCTCAGGTGCGTGTGGTCCACATTGTCCCCAGCCGCCACCTGGGGAAGTCCAGCTCAGGTACATCTGGCTCTGAGTGTCCTCCTCCGCCACCTTGGGAAATCCAGTTTAGGTGCATCCAGGCCTCAGAGTCCCCACCACAGCAGGGGTAGGCCAGGTTAGAGTGATGCAGGTGCCAGTGTCTCCCTCCACCACTTGGGGAAGTATAGCTTGGATGCATTCAGCCCCTAGAGTCCCCAGCAGCAAAATGGAGAAGGCCAGCTTAGGTGCATCCAGGGATCAGAGTCCCTCATCACCGTCGGGGAAGGCAAGTTACCTGCATCTGGCTGCAAGAGTCCCCTGCTGTCACTGGGGAAGTCCAGCTTAGGTGCGCATCTGGGTCAGGTAGTCCCCTGCCGCCGCCTCACGAAGTCCATCTAGGGATTAGCATCCCCCAAGTCCCACACAGGATGGCCAGGATAGGTCCATCTTGCTACAAGAATCTTGAACTTGGGGAAGTTCATTTAGATGCATCTGGCCCACAGTGTCCCCAGCCACCATCTGGAGAAGGCCAGCTTTGTGCATCCAGGCCTCAAGGTTCCCTGCCGCCACTTGGTGAGGTCCAATCTAGGTCCATGCGGCCCACATTGCTTTTAGCCACCACCTGGGGAAGTCCAGCTTAGGTACACCTGGCTCTGAGAGTCCCCCTCCTCCACCTTCGGAAGTCCAGATTAGTTGCATTCTGGCCTCAAAGTCTGCCACTGACGCCTGGGGAAGGCGACCTTAGGTGCATCCAGCTGCAAGAGTCCCCACTGTCACTTCGAGAAGTCCAGCTTAGTGCATCTGGGCCAGATAGTCCCCTGCTGCCACCTCAGGAAGTCCAGCTTAGGTGAATGCAGGCCTCAGAGTCCTCCGCCACCATCTAGGGAATTCCAGATTAAGTATATCTAGGGATTAGTATCGCCCGAGTCCCACAGGGGAAGGCCAGCATAGGTGCATCCGGCTACAAGATTCCCTAGCTGCCACTTCGGGAAGTTCATGTATGTGCATCTGGCCCACCGTGTCCCCAGCTGCCATCTGTACAAGGCCACTTTAGGTGCATACGGCCCACATTGACCCAGTCTCCAACTGGAGAGGCAACCCCCTAGGGGCATCAGGCCCACATTGTCCCCAGCCGCCATCTGGAAAAGGCCAACTTAGGTGCATCCAGGCCTCACGGTTCCCTGCCACCACTTGGTGAGGTCCAGCTTAGGTGTATGTGGCCCACATTGTACCCAGCCGCCAACTGGGGAAGTCCAGCTTAGTTACATCTGGCTCTCAGAGTCCCCCTCCGCCACATCAGGAAACCCGGCTCATGTGCATCGGGGCCTGAGAGTCCCCCGCCGCCCTCTGGGGTAGGCCAGGTTAGGCTGATCCAGCTGCAAGAGTCGCCCTGCACCACTTGGGGAAGTCCAGCTTCGGTGCATCTGGGCCTGAGAGTCCCCCACCGCCACCTGGGGAAGTCTAGATTAGTTGCGTCTAGTATTAGCATCCCTTGCCACCCAGTGAGGAAGGCCACGATAGGTGCATCAGGCTGCAAGAGACCCCTCCGCCACAGGGTCAGGGTTAGGTCCATCTGGCCACATTGTGCCCAGCTGCCATCAGGAGCAGGCAAGCTTAGGTGCATCCGGCCCTTACTGTCCCCAGCCGCCATCTTGAGAAGGCCAACTTACGTGCTTCCAGTCCTCATGTTCCCCTGCCGCCACTTGGTGAGGTACCACTTGGGTTCATGGGGCCCGCATAGTCCCCAGCCACCAGCTGGGGAAGTCCAGCTCAGGTACATCTGGCTCTGAGTATCCTCCTCCGCCACCTTGGGAAATCCAGTCTAGGTGCATCCAGGCCTCAGGGTCCCCACCACAGCTGGGGTAGGCCAGGTTAGAGTGATCCAGGTGCCAGTGTCTCCCTCCACCACTTGGGGAAGTATAGCCTCGATGCTTTAGGCCCCTAGTGTCCCCAGCTGCAAAATGGAGAAGGCCAGCTTAGGTGCATCCAAGCCTGAGAATCCCAGCCGCCTCGGCAAGGCCTGCTTCAGTACCTCCCCCTGCCACAGTTCCCTGCCCCTCTTGGGGAAGTCCAGCTTAGGTGCAGCGGGGCCTGCCAGTCCCCCTCCCCACCCCCCACCACCTCGAGAAGTTCAGCTTAGGTGCCTCTAGGGATCAGAGTCCCTCACCACCATCGGGGAAGGCGGGAAGGCGAAGTTCCTGCATCTGGCTGCAAGAGTCCCCTGCTGTCACTGGGGAAGTCCAGCTTAGGTGCATCTGGGCCTGCCAGTCCCCCCCCAACCACCTCAAGAAGTCCAGATTAGGTGAATCCTGGTATCAGAGTCCCTGGCCACCATCTGGGCAAGGCCACGTTAAGTGCATCGGGTTGAAGAGTCCTCTGCCACCACTACGGGAAGTCCAGGTTAGGTGTATGTGGCACACAGTGTCCCCAGCCTCCATGTGGAGAAAGCCAACTTAGGTACATCCAGCTGCAAGTGTCCCCCGCAGCCACTAGAAGTCCAGCTTCACTGCATCCATGCCTCAGTGTGTCCCCGCAGCTGTCTGTGGAAGGCCAGGTTAGGTGCATCAGACTGCAAGAGTTTCTGGTGCCACTTCAGGAAGTCCAGTGTAGGAGAATCCAGAGTGAAGCCCTGTCATCTCAGGTATCACCAGGATAGGTGCATTAGGCCCTCAGAGTCTCCTGCCGCTGTCTGGGGAAGGCCAGCTTAGGTTCCTGGGCCCCAGAGTCCCTCCCTGCCATCCTAGGAAGTCCAGCTTAGGTGCCCCCAGACCTCGGGTCACTGGGTTAGCCCCTGACTCACCCACCTCCTTATGTCCGGTTTGGAATTTCATGTCTGAAGCTGTAAACATTCAAGTCTGTAGGCATCAATGTAGAGCCTGGGGTTCCTTGGTCTTCACTTCTTGTCACCCCAAGGCCTGCCATTGCGTGGTCTCCACTGGCTTCTCTGGCTTCATGGTCTGACACCGCCCCTGTCCAGCGACACACTCTGATTGCAACATCCCAAGGTCACCAGTTTGGCATGTCCTTCCCTCACGTCTCCACCTCTATCCCTCACCCTCCTACCTCCACCGCCCCCATCTGCCCAGCAGGAGGCCCGATGGTTCAAGACTCAGCTCCTTTGTGAAGTTTTCCCAGGTGAAGGTGACCTCACTGTGCCAGGTCTGGATGGCTACGGCAGCTCCTGCAGCACTTTGGGAACTGGGTCTGTTTTCGTGTCTTTTCCTTTGAAGACTTTTGGGTTTCAGGATGTGAGAGAGCGGGAGAGAAGGAGAGCATCATTGAGGGTTGCTAACGAACGATTTTGCCAAGTAAAAGGGTGTTTTCCAAAACAGCCCAACTCCTCTACATCCCCGATATCTCATTAAAGGTCATTTTAACACACACAACGATGGGAAAGTCATGACCTCAGAACTAAGGATGGTGTCTCAAAGAAAGGAGTCTCCACCCCTTCTACATTTATCTGTGCATGTGTTGGCCTCACAGCTCTCATTGCTCTCAGGCCACAGGTGGGGACTGACTTTTGAGACCCCATGTCCTAGAGAGTGAGCTCCAGTGGGGATCCCGGGTGGCCTGTGAGGTCACAGCTCCAGCAGCCAAGGTTTCCCTGGCAACCAAAAGGCAAGGGATGCCCTTCAGATTTTGTAGAGGCCTCTCTCCTTCTTGCCTCAGTTTAGGTTGTGAGTCTGCCGGGAAGCCACGGGAACTAGTGTCTCCAGGAGACTCCTGCTGCAGTGTGTCCTTTCAAGTTAAACGGGGAATTTTCTCAGCTGTTAAATCCCATTTGATTTTGGAGCCTCAGACTTGAGAGGTTCCTGGGCGGGGCCTGTTGGATCTGACCCGGCTTCGCCCACAGGGTCTGTATGGGAAGAGGGCTCCCGACCCCCACCAACCAGGGGCAGCAGGATGGGAGTCAGTATTGGAAATCTAGTACTTGACTCTCAGATGAGTGCTCAGCTCTCAGTCCCAACACCACCACCCCCTTTTATTCCCCTCCCACAATTTGATGTAATATCAATGTCCCTCCTTTTTTTTTTTCAAAAGTGTTAGTGGGGAGAGGGAGAAAAAGGAAGGGACTATGTCCCTGTTTTGTAATAAATATTTTGAAAGCTCCCTTTACTGTTCTGAAATAAACCATATACATAACTTTGGATCTGCTGAATCATATGGAAAAAAGTATATATAACGTAACTGACCTACATGTATTACATATGTGGAAGAAAATCAATTTATAATAAAACAAAATAATATGCTCTTATTTATTTTTCAAGTTTTGGACTTTTTTTTTTTTGGAGGTAGTGTCTAGTTCTGTCACTCAGCCTAGAGGGCAGTGGCATAATCTTAGCTCACTGCACCCTTGAACTCCTGGGCTCAAGCAATCCTCCCACCTCAGCCTCTCCAGTAGCTGGGATTACAGGTATACACCACCACACTCAGCTAATGTTTTATACATTTTTTGTAGAGACGAGGTCTTTTTATGTTGCCCAGGCTGGTCTCAAACTACTCAAGCAATCCTCCCTCCTCCGCTTCCCAAGGTGCTGGGATTACAGACATGAGCCACCACACCCAGCTGCTGCTTTTTATTTTTTTTTTGTAAAGTGATGTTTTGGTGTGTGTAAAATACAATAAGCTATATTGTTGCTGGTGGTTTGATTTTCTGAAATCTCCTGGTAAAATACTGAACCAAACAGAACACATCTTTCCTTGATAGGAAACACGACTTCCTTTACATAGGAGTTGCAATCCTAGAAAATGTAGTACAGGTGAAAACTGCAAAAATAGAGGAACGCTTATACACCATGTGTGGCACTGCAACTAGTGCAACCTCTGTGGAAAACAGTAAGGAGAGTCCTCAGAGAACTGAAGTAGACCTACCATTCGATCCAGCAATCCCATTCCTGGGTATCCACCCAAAGGAAAAGAAGTCTTTCTATCAAAGAGACACCTGCACTTGAATGTTTATTGCAGCACAATTCACAATTGCAAAGATGTGGAATCAGCCTAAGTGCCCATGAATTCATGAGTAGATTAATAAAATGTGGCATATATATACCATGGAGTTCTACTCAGCCACAAAAAGGATGAATTAATGCCTTTTGCAACAATTTGGATGGAACTGGAGACCACTCTCCTAAGTGAAGTATCTCAAGATTGGACAATAAAATACCACATATATTCATTATTAAATTGGAACTAACTATTGAGCACACATGTGCACAGAAGGAAGTAAAACTCAGTGGAAATAAAGGGAGAAGGGGGGCAGGAGGTAAGATGCAAAAACCTACCTAATGGGTACAATAAATATTATTTGGGTGATGGGCACACCTATAGCCGTTTTGACTCAAGCATTACAAAAATGATCCATGTAACTAAAAACATTCGTACCCCATTAATATTTTGAATAAATAAATCAATACATAAAAGAGCAAAAATGTTTAATGTTTATATGTAAACATATAAAATGTATGTAAAATGGATCATTAAACAGTAAATGACAGCTGCTTGAATCTAGAAGACTGTTTAGAGAAGCAGTTGAAAGTCAGGCCAAGAGAAACCATTCAGCGATTATTGTGACCAGCCAAAATCTGCTCCTCCCCTCACACCGAAGTTTTCAAACCTTCCAGTTAGAACCACTGATGTGTGGTTTGCAGATAAATTGAGGCACAGAGAAAGTGATCCGGCCACAGCCAAGCAGCCTGCCAGCCCCCAGCCTGGCCTGGGCCTTTGACCTCCAACCCCAATGCAGAGTTCCCTGGAGGTCCCTTTAGGGCTACTGCAGAGAGTCAGGGAAGTGCCACACCCTTGGAACCAGAGCAATTCTACTTTTATTAATTTTGCTTTAAAAAATGTGTGAAATAATTGCCAACAATGTTTGGTCACTTGCAGTATACCAGACACTGCTTACAGAGAGATGACACTGAGTTCCACTACTGTAACCTCCCACTGGGGCAAGCATTAGGGACCCACTTTACATATAAAGAGATAGGGGCCTGATTACTAAGCACTCTCCAGCCATTCTCTCCAGCCATTAATCCTAACAATCTCTCTGGGAGGTCAGTCTATGTTGTCTAACTCTTTTTTTTTTTTTTTTTTTTTTTGAGACAGAGTCTCACTCTGTTGCCCAGGCTAGAGTGAGTGCCGTGGAGTCAGCCTAGCTCACAGCAACCTCAAACTCCTGGGCTCAAGCGATCCTCTGTCTCAGCCTCCCGAGTAGCTGGGACTATAGGCATGCACCACCATGTCTGGCTAATTTTTTCTATATATATTATTGGCCAATTAATTTCTTTCTATGTATGGTAGAGACGGGGTCTCGCTCTTGCTCAGGCTAGTTTCGAACTCCTGACCTCGAGTAATCCACCCGCCTCAGCCTCCCAGGGTGCTAGGATTACAGACGTGAGCCACTGCGCCCGGCCAAGAATATTTTGATGAAAAATCAAACTGGGTTAGGGGATGAAAAAGGTGGGAGTGAAGAAAACAAGGGCTAGGAGAGGAGGGTTTTTTTTAGCGGGATGGCCAGGGCAGGGAAGGCCTCTCTGCAGAGGTGATGATTGTGCAGAAACCTGAGCGAAGAGAGGGATGGACCCCGCAAATGTCTAGGGATGAGAGAACAGCCAAAAACAAGGTCCTGTGGCAAGAGCTGGCTTGGCAGGTCCAGGAAGAAGAGGGCAGGAATACATGGGGTGAAGTGAACGGGCAAGAGCCCACTGTGTCACTTGGCACCGCTGTTTGTGGGTCATGACCTCCCACTGGCTATTGAGTCCTGAGTCTTTGCATCAGGTTGTGTGCCAGACTGTGGAATGTGCTCTATCAATGTTTATTGAATAAAGGAAAATCAATTATTAACACGTCGAGCCCCTCCACCAGTATATTAGAATATCAATATTCTAGGCTCAGTTGCTCACTCCCTACTTCCATGCACAATCCAACTGAGAGAAGTGATGTTTATGAAGCTCTCCTGAGGCTTTGTTTTTATAAAAAATAACAGTCTGCAGCCCATAAAGAGGTGTGTCCATGGCAGCCACCAGCCGATAACGATAATGCAAGTCTTGTGCTTGGTTCTGACGAGTGGATGCGATGCCCTGGAGTGCCGTGGTCACCTACATTGCTCATATGCAGGCAAGGATTGCCAAAATTAGCGCTTTGCTCCTGTCTCCTGGGGACGGACTCCACGTGGGGTGACGAGTCTGCCTGCCAAACCGGCTCGCTGGCGTGGCATCTCCCACCGTGCTAGCGGGTGGCAGAGCTGGGATTCCTGCCGATTTTAGGCAAGAAGCTTTGTTATCGTTGCGTCATCAATGTTGTTTAGAGGGGATCGTGGCTTTTTCTTGCAGTTTTTCTTGCATTTTCATGATAATTTTCTGTTTCTCTTCAACCTTAGCCATCTGGTTTGTTGTAGCTTTGCTTTGTAAGCCCTGCAGGCTGTGGCAGGCAATGTTTCACCAACACTTTTCCATTACTGAAGTTTCTACGTTGATTTTTGTGCACATTGTCACTTTGACCTGTCCAGCTTCCCTTCCACTTTCTTATAGTAACAGCACTCCACTGTCCCCTTGAAGACCCCCTTCCTACCTCCACGTGGCCTTGGTGGGACTATGTATCTTGGGGTCTTGCTTTCTCTGCTGCCTTTCTGCCCCCTGCCCCAAGGGTGCCCAGCTGGCCAGGCTAACCAAGAGCACTTCCTTGGGATGGGGTATGACCCACAATAGACCATCTGGGTCCTCCTTCCAAGTTGGCAAGTTGATGCTCGTTAGGAGAGAGTGGGCTGCCCTCTTCCTCTAAGTGGTTCTCAAATCTAACACTTTCTTTTTGTAAACACATAGTTTGTTATTACACTTGTAATATACTGAAAGAGAATTCATAGATAATGCACAGATCATTTAAAAAGTCAGTGTGTGATGTCCTAATTGTAATACAAAAGAGAAATTAAAATAGCTTCTAATAGAATAAAATCACTCGTAAAAATAGCACATAATAAAATAATAATGCATAAATACACAAATGCATGGGTATACCTGGACTCGAACACTTGTGAGGGAGCCAGATGCCTGCACCAGACATGT
>VSMD01019909.1:0-25071 GCA_008750895.1 Mirza zaza | reverse complement strand
CACTCACTCTAGCCTGGGCAATAAAGTGAGACTCTGTCTCAAAAAAAAAAAAAAAAAAAAGTATGTCTCTGTAATAGGAAAAAGAAAAAAAGTAATCTCAGGCTGGCACGGTGGCTCCCACCTGAAATCCTAGCACTCTGGGAAGCTAAGCAGAATGACCACTTAAGGTCAGGAGTTCAAGACCAGCCTGAGCAAGAGCACACCCTGTTTCTACAAAATATAGAAAACTTAGCAGGGTGTGGTTGCTTGGGCCTGTAGTCCCAGCTACCCAGGAGGCTGAGGCAAGAGGACTGCTTAAGCCTAGAAGTTTGAGGTTGCAGTGAGCTAAGATGACACCACTGCACTCTAGCCAAGACTCTGTCTCAGGGAAAAAAAAAAGTCATCTCTCAAACTACCAAAAGAAACATGCAGTTTAAAGAAAATGGTTCGGCTCCAAAGGTATTGACAGAGATACAGGATGCTGAGCATGGCTCTGAGAACCACCTTGTCCCATATGTAAATAAGTTAGTATATCTAGACTTAAATATTAAACATCTAAAGTATAAGAATGGCAGAAATCATAAGCCTAAAGAAGAACCAAAATCTGAGTAAAAAAATATTTTCAAGGGCCTGAGTAAATATTATTTTTAAAAGACCAAGTAAATATCAGTTAAAAGTAAGTTCACAGCAAAAGAGAATCCTAACCAGTTACTTAACATCTTTGGGATTCAGTTTCCTCCTCCAAAAAAGGAAAAAAATGAATAACTCAGATGCTTTCTAAGTTCCCTCTCAGCCACTTAAAAGAATGAGCTCTCTTTGGACTGACTTAAAACGAACAGACTGCACCTCGACTACATACAAGCTTATGTGGGCATAATATATCTTTGGAAAGATACATGAGAAATTGTCCTCTGCGGGGGGAAATAGGAAAGTGGGGATAGGAAGAAGACTTACTTTATACCTTATTATACCCCTTTCTAACTTTTGAATGTTGAACTGTATATGTGGATTACCTAATCAAAATGATTAGTGATATCAAAAATAACATTTAGGGAAAGAAATTAAAGATGAGATAGAATAAAATGAAGTTTAAACATATAACTTCATCCTCCCCTTAAAATAAACCTGGAGTTATTAAAGGTAATGCTGCATGGCCTTTATACAATATACATACACACAACATTGAGTGCCTACAATCTCAGATGTGTGCCAGGTACACAAGCCCCTGTAAACTGCACCTTGCTTCTGTAGCAGGGTTCCTATACAGCCCTGTTAACATCTCACACACAGGCTGCAGAGACCAGTCCCAGGCTAACTTAACTATCAGTAGCTAACATAGTACTTAGAATCAAACAGAATCCAGTTAATGAGGGGACAGTCCCATGTCTTTGACTAGAATTGTGTAGCCTTTCCCTATAAATAAGCAGAGAACTAAATGCCCACTAAGACTATTTCTTGCCGGCCATCCCTTCTTCTATCTGGCCTCAAGCTGAATACAGCTCTAGTACAGCTGCCAGTTACCATGGTTACAGATGGCAGTAGGAATAGAGGAGGATCCTATTGATGGAAAAGGAAAAGGTACCACACACAATAAACAGCACCCACACCATTTAAAACTTTCTCTAAGAAAGGAAGTTAACTGAAGGAAAGAAAAGACAACACAGTGTTTTAGCAGCATTATCAGTAATGGTAAGATAGGCCAGGACAGTAACAAAGGCTTTGATATTGAGGGATATTTGTGATTATGATTTGGTTTTAATTTTAAGAGCGACAAAACAAGAATCACTGAACCAATTCTTCAAGTTTTCTAGTCTGATGCAGTGTCTTCTGATGAAGGTGCTATGAAAGGCAATCTGTTTTGTTTTAAAAGATATTCAGAAAAACAAACTGAAGACTGCCTTAGTACAAAAACCCTTCAAACTCAAGATTCTATGGGGTGTAGTAGAGTACTATGCAAAAATTACAAAAAATATCACTCATTTCTCAGAAATGCCTTGCATTCTGGCTTCTGAAACTGATCTAATTCTTTAGCTTTTGATAAAGTTGACCATTGCTCATGCCTGCCTTCTTAAATATCTTCCACCCTCAACATCTGTAACAGCATTATACTAATTCTTCTAAAGTAGAGTGAATCACATTACTCTCCTGTTCAAAAACCTTTCTTGTTTCCCTGAACTCAACCTGACATTCAAGGCTATTTTTAGATCATTTATCCAATTGCTACATCTTTTGAATTTCTGAGAATACATGTTTGTCTCTGTTATGGTAGGTCTTACTGTCTTCTTTTTTTAATAGTCAATGTGTTTGCCTTAAACTCCAACTAGACTAATTTTATTGATCATCATTATTATTATTATTATTATTATTTTTTGAGACAGAGTCTCACTCTGTTGCCTGAGTTAGAGTGCCGTGGTATCAGCTTAGCTCACAGCAACCTCAAACTCCTGGGCTCAAGCATTCCTTTTGCGTCAGCCTCCTGAGTGAGTAGCTGGGACTACAGGCACGTGCCACCATGCCCGGCTAATTTTTTCTATATATTTTTAGTGGGTCAATTAATTTGTTTCTATTTTTAGTAGAGACGGAGTCTCTCTTTTGCTCACGCTGGTTTCGAACTCCTGACCTTAAGTGATCCACACACCTCAGCCTCCCAGAGTGCTAGGATTACAGGCGTGAGCCACCGGGCCAGCCTACTGATTGTATTAATCATCATCACCTATCATGCCCAACAAAGTAGTACATAAATCATGTTTAAATATTTTAAAATTTCTATGCACTCAGAACAGCTGTTTATCTATTATAACATATTGAAAAGCAGAACAATGAGTAAAAATGAAAGTTCTGAGTCACTTTGCCTATCTTCGAATCCTGACTCTACCATTTATTATCTATGTGAAATAAAGCAACTAATCAAGCTAAAACTGCATCTTCAGTAAAACTGGGACAATAATAGTCCCTACCTTTAGACTGAAGATTAAAGGAAGTAATTAATAACAAAGAAAAAGAAAATAATATATAATGAGCTCCTATAAATAACTAAGGAAAAGACTAATGATCCAATGGAAAAATGGACAAAGCATATGAATCTTCAGTTAACAGGAAAAAAAAAAAGACTCAGATGTTCCACTCAACTCATAACAGAAATATAAGATATAATCTTTGACCTGTTAGATAGGCAATCATTTTTTTAAAGTTCACCAGAACACACGGAAATATGCTATCTTAAGCTTTGTTGCTGTACAATCTGTTAATATAACTTTCATGAGGGTCTATTTGGCGTTATTTGACAATTTAAATGAAGAAATCACTCTTCCTAAAACTTATGTGAAATGATAGTCACTGCTGCTTTGTTTGCTTGTACAAAACAATAGAAACAACCTAAACTGTATTATCACATTGACTGCCACACTAGAAAAAAAAAATTTTCCTTGGGGCCACAGTGCTTTATTACAAAAATAGAATAAAAACTTTTGAAAACAAAACGATCCTTTCTAATTTAATGAAACTTTTCTTATTTATTTTTTTTTTTTTTTGAGACAGAGTCTTGCTTTGTTGCCCAGGCTAGAGTGAGTGCCGTGGCGTCAGCCTAGCTCCCAGCAACCTCAAACTCCTGGGCTCAAGCAATCCTCCTGCCTCAGCCTCCAGTAGCTGGGACTACAGGCTTGCACCACCATGCACGGCTAATTTTTTCTATATATATAGTTGGCCAATTAATTTCTTTCTATTTATAGTAGAGACGGGGTCTCGCTCTTGCTCAGGCTGGTTTCGAACTCCTGACCTCGAGCAATCCACCTGCCTCGGCCTCCCAGAGTGCTAGGATTACAGGCGTGAGCCACCGCGCCCGGCCAAATTTTGTTATTTTTTATGGTGTTCTATACATATGCTTCACCAAGCCCCAGGCTCAAAACTAACATGAGTTAAATACAACTCACATGGCAGTTAATGTGTTATGGAACTTTGTTAAAAATATCAAATCACAACGGATATGTACTGTTATGGAACAATCTACAAGATTTACTACTATTAAGTTGTAAAAACCAAAATGTAAAACATGGCCGGCCATGGTGGCTCACACCTGTAACCCCAGCACTTTGAGAGGCCAAGGTGGAAGGATTTCTTGAGACCAGGAGACCAGACTGGTCAACATACCAAACCCTCATCTCTAAGGAAAAGAAAGGAAAGGAAAGGGGGGGGGGAGGGGAGGAGAGGGGAAGAAGAATGGAAACAGAGGAAAGAAAGGAATAAGGGGAAGAGGAATGTGAAGGGGGGGAAGGGAAAGAGAAAGGGGAAGGAAATTAAAACATTAGCCAGCTATGGTGGCTCACACCTATAGTCTCAGCTACACAAAAGGCTGAGGCAGGAGCATCCCTTGAGCCCAAGAGTTCCAAGTTGCAGTGAGTTGTATGACTGCATGCCAGCCTGGGCAACACAGAAATCCTGTGTCTTAAAAAAAGTTTATGTATGTATGGTGTATTACCATCTATGTTGAAAAGATTATATCTAGGGAGTCTTTTCTTGTCATTTGTACCATCAATAAAATACTCTGTACCAAAGGAAAAAAAAAAGGACTACCTAGCTATATCTAGAAAGACACACAACAAATTGGTAATAGCAGCTGGCTTGAGGCTGGGAACCTAGGTAGCAGAAGGATAAAGAAGTGAGGAAAAGTCTTATTTTTCCCTCTTGTAACCTTTTGAGATTTATGTAAAATGTACATATTACCTAGTCAAATAAATAATTTGTTCTAAAAATATAAACAAAAAAATTTAATTTTAGGAAGATTGATTTCTTTCTGTAGATTATTAAATCCCTAGTAAAATGTTTGCCTTTAATATTTTTTTTTCAGCTCTCTCGGGCATGGCCTTTCTACTGTAGCATGTCTGTAAACTCACATAATACCCTGTTTATTCCTCCTTCTATATGTTTTTGGAAGTTATTTTTCTCATGGGAAATTTCCTCTTTCTTCTTAAATATAGTATAACATACTGCAGTACTTCTCAAACTTTAGCGTTTTAGGGAATGACGTAGGAATTATAATTATCAATTATATGTTAACAAAAACAACATACTTTTATGAAAGCTAACATACCAAAATTAATAAATGGTCAGAACAGTAGCACTGTCTTCTCATTTTGCAAATCTCTTTAAAATCCACTGGTCCTCTTATAGTTTGAATAGATCTTTAGCCATGCATGGTTTTATAACATTGTGTACTGCTAATATAGAAAATATTGGTTCACTGAGTTATATAGATCTTCCAAATTTAGACTCATACATAATCCAAAAATCATGTGTTAATATCTCTACCAATCAGATCAGCAAATCTAAGTATTGGAAAGCTGTCAAACTCACAAAAGTAGATAGAAGTTTTCCAAAATTTTAATCTCTGCTTGAAAGCTCAAACTTTACCATTGATTTTAAAAAAGAAAAAGGCTGTCAAGTTTTTTTCCCCTAAAGTGAAAGGCTCACTTCATTCATTTTCATGAAACTGTCTGTCAACGCTAGTCTATACGTATAGTTCGTAAATCTCCAATGAACATCAGAAATACAATAAGGGTTTGTAAAATACAGATTCCAGTCATATCCAGTCTCTAGAGATTTCAATCTAGATAGGTCCCAGAATCTGAAATTTTAACTCTGAAACTGCTGACCTGTACTGTACTAGCAAATGTTTACTTATAATTTGCCTCTAAAAATATCTACCAGTGCTTCCTTTATTTATATGTTCTCAATTAGATTATTAATCCTATTAAGAAATTTTTAGCATGAATCACACCATAGCATTATCATCGCTTCTTGGCATTGATCCTTCTTGAGGGTGCCCATGACAGGTAAGATATGTCCTATATTCTGCACATAAATACAAAGATAGTTCTTTCTGAACATCATTTTACTATGACAAAATGTGCCTAAAAACTTTAAAAGGCTGCAAGTCTTCATTCATATATAATTTCCCTGTGTGGAATATTCAAGAACCTAATTTCTGTTAAGACCTTTTTGTTAAATTTTAACCCTATGTTCTAATCTGGGCACAGTTTACATGGAGGCATCTTCTCTGTCTCCCTTGTTATTCCAAGATGAGAGGATTTTTTTCTCACCAAGGACTTCCTCTTTTTTAAATCCCTGCTCTGGAATAACTATTATATCATACATTATGTAGCCAGTATATTATTGACATACTTGTACAGACAAGGACAAATAGGCTTTGTTGTTGTTGTTGTTGTTGTTGAGAGAGGGTCTCACCCTGTTGCCCAGACTAGAGTGCAGTGGCGTCATCATAGCTCACAGCAACCTCAAACTCCTGGGCTCATGTGATCCTCTTGCTTCGGCCTCCCAAGTAGCTTGGACTACAGGCGCACACCATGATGCCTTGTTAATTTTTTCTATTTTTAGTAGAGATGTGGTCTTGCTCTTGCTCAGGCTGTTCTCGAACCCCTGGCCTCATGTGATCCTCCCACCTTAGCCTGCCAAAGTGTTAGGATCGCAGGCATGAGCCACAGTGCCTGGCTAAAATAAACTCTTAATACATGAAATAATGAGTTACATATGATGAAAAGTTACCTAAATTTATATTTGATAAAGTTAAACTGAACTTCTAGCTGTTAAAATATCTTCACTACCAGAAAAAAATATGTATGTATTATTCATCTACAATATTTTATTTAATATGTATCTGTAAAATATAAGGACTCTTAAAACAACCATATATCATTTTCACATCAAAATATCAATTCCTTATTATCAAGAAATACCCAGTTTAAATAGGGGTAACTATACAAAGAGGCAAAGGTACTGTAATATTTGTCACTTCTGATGCTAAAGTATGACCGATAATAACATGAATCTCTGGCACCCTCTGGTGTTTAAGCACTATACAGCTTCCCACATTCATCCAAACTACAGTGATAAGCAGAATAAAAGATATGATTTTCTTAGTGGAAAAAGTCATAAATGAACCAAAAAACTTTTAAATTAACTAGATAGTTTTGAAAAATGAGTCAGGTATCTTCTATGTTATTAAACCTCGTCCAGTTTAGTCAAGATAACATCTAATGCCATATACTACTATTTACTCTTTTTTTCCCCAGCATATTATGGGGGTACAAATGTTAAGGTTACATATATTGCCCATGCTCCCCCTCCCACCTCAAGTCAGAGCTTCAAGCAGAGCCAACATCAAGGGTCTATTTTTCATTTTAACAATAACTGAAGTGATGGCTGGGCGCGGTGGCTCACGCCTGTAATCCTAGCACTCTGAGAGGCCGAGATGGGCGGATTGCTCAAGGTGAGGAGTTCAAAACCAGCCTGAACAAGAGCAAGACCCCGCCTCTAGTATAAATAGAAAAAAATTAATTGGCCAACTAATATATATAGAAAAAATTAGCCGGTCATGGTGGAGCATGCCTGTAGTCCCAGCTACTCGGGAGGCTAAGGCAGTAGGATTCCTTGAGCACAGGAGTTTGAGGTTGCTGTGAGCCAGGCTGATGCCACGGCACTCACTTTAGCCTGGGCAACAGAGTGAGACTGTCTCAAAAATAAAAATAAAAATAAAAATAAATAACTGAAGTGATAATGATACTAAGTATCCAGGAAAGCAAACAAATAAAAAAAGATATCACTATGAAAAGATATGCACAAAAACCACACAGAATTTGAATTATTAGAAAGTTTTATACGAATACGAAAAGGAGTATCTTTTTTGTAAAACTAAGATATCTAAGAAATAGCTAAGATTATAAATACTCCTGTTCTTTTTCAAAATTGATTATTTCAGTATTTGAATGTCTATTATGAACCATGCATTGTTGTAAACACTAGATACACATACAATAGTAAGTGACACTTATTTTAAACTCTCAAAGAATTAAAAAAGAGTAGGAAATACATGGAAGGGTAAACAAACACATGAACAAAATTTTAGGTAAATACCTTAATACAGCAGATTTGACTGTGAAAGCTGCTTTATATTGGTTGGCCAAGCAAAATCTAAGGAGGTAACTAAAATATGAAGGACCATGTCATATGAAGACTAGGGGATAGGGAGTTTAGCACATCTAAAACTGTATAGTAGTTATGCAACTCGTGTGTTTGAAGAACAGAAAGAAAGCAAACAAGGAGCACGGGTCCCTAACGCTAAAAGAACATGACACCTGCAATGGATGGACTACTTCCAGTTTTCTTGAATATGAGAATCCATCTTTCCGTGCAACTATTTTTCAGTTTTTCTGTTAACCACAACCTTACCAAATTCTGACAAATATAACCATGGTTTCAGATAGGAAGCTTTCATATTGTAACAAAGGCAATTCTTACCCAAAATTAACCTAATCATATAATTTCAATATGAAGTTTTCATGGAACGGCCATGCTGATTGTAAAATTCACATACAAGAGAAAAAAAAAAAAAAACAAGTGTCAGGCACAGTGGCTCACATCTATAATCCTAGCACTCAAGGAAGCCAAGGTTGGTAGATTGCTGGAGCTCAGGAGTTTGAAACTAGCCTAAGCAAGAGTAAGACCCACATTTCTACTAAAAATGGAAAAATTTATCCAGGCAAGGTGGCACTGCCTGTAGTTCCAGCTACTTGGGAGACTGAGGCAGGAGGATCACTTGAGCCCAGGAGCAGGAGGTTACTGTGAGCTATGATACACTGCACTCTAGCCCGGGCAACAGAGCAAGACTCTGTCTAAAAAGAAAAATAACAAATAAAATCAAGATACCTTTGATAAAAGAGAATACAGAGAAAGGATTTACACTCTCCGATATAAAGATAAACAATGACATTATAACAATCAAAACTACCAAATATTAATATCAAAATAAAACAAAAACATGTCACTAACATGGAATGCACCTTTGTATAAATGGGAATTTACTATAAGATAAAGGTGGCATTTCAAATAAGAAAGGGGAAGATGATGAGGTCTTCAGTAACTATTGTTGAGACAATCCATTTGGGGAAAAAAGCTAATCTCTGCTTTAGACATTTACAAAGATAAAATCAAGAACTACTGAAGATGTAAAGTGCATACATTAAGTAGGTGTGTATAGATATGTTAAGAGAAATTATAGAAGCCCATCATTATGGGCTCATACTGCAGAAGGATATATTAGAATTCAAAAGCCATAAAGGAAGAGACTAAACTTTGTGATTTAAAATTTCCATATACAAGACACTAAAAATAAAGTTACAAGTTAAACTTGTAAAAAGATAGGGAGAAAAATATTTACAACATATACAACAAAGAATTATTCTCCAGTATGTATACATGAGTCTAGAAAGCAATAAAGCACTCAACAGATAAATGAGCAAAAGTAATAAGCCAGAAATTTCCCAAAGAAAATATGAATGGTGACATTTTTGCCTCAGGCAGTAAACGGACTACATTTACCGAGGAGCAATTTTACACAGCACTATAACTGGACTGGCAGAAGGCATTTTCATTCCATTACTGGGTTCACAGATTCCTTCAAAAAAGGTGTCAATAAAAGTAAGCAATGAGTGCATCCTAAAGGAAGAACTTTCTAAGGGGCAAATGCCTGTGTCTAGCACTAGTGTTTGGGTCTCTGTTACTTTATCTGAGACTCCTTGGTAACTCAGATTACCTAGAACAGGACTGAATGGCTTCCAAGTCGATAGTCATCCCTGGTTCCTACCAGAAACAAGCACAAATGCTCTCTGGAATAAAGCAAACTCAATTTAGACCCTCACATTTAACCTGATTTACCTACCCAACAAAGTTTTAAATTCAATAACTACAGTTTTCACTTCCAAAAATTCTCTTTGGTTCTTTGTCAAATTTCTGTATTTGTTTTTTAATAATTAATTGTATCTTGTTCATTTTTGTGATTCCATGTTTTATTTTTAAACATTTTATAATGGTTTTTAATATTCAATATTTGATCACATCGAATTCTTAAAGTCACTGGAACTGCAGATATGTTGCTGTTTCTCAGTAGTTTGACTCAAGGTGACTTCCTTACACGTTTACCTTACTGTGAACACTTATAAAAATACCAGAAAACAACAGAATGACATCTTTGAAGTGCTGAAAGCAAAAAAGAAAAAAAACAACCTGTAATTCTAATTTCAGTCTTGATGCCATCTATATAAATAACTTCAAATAATCTGAAAATTATCAGAAATAATAAGGCCTGGCATGGTGGCTCATGCCTATAATCCTAGCACTCTGGGAGGTTGAGATAGGATGATCACTTGAGGTTAGGAGTTGAAGACCACCTGAGCAAGCATGAGACCTGTCTCTAATAAAAACAGAAAAAATTAGCTGGGCATGGTGACACACGTCTGTAGTCCCAGCTACTCGGGAGGCTGAGGCAGGAGGATCGCTTGAGCCCAGTTTGAGGTTGCAATGAGCTGTGATGACACCACAGCACTGTACCTCAGGTGACAGAGTGAAGGTCTATCCCAAAAACAAAAATATGCTCCCCAAAACTGAATATACATTTTTCTCTAAGTGCTCATAACATTTTATCAAAATTGGCCACATTAGCCGGACGCGGTGGCTTACGCCTGTAATCCTAGCACTCTGGGAGGCCGAGGCGGGCAGATTGCTCGAGGTCAGGAGTTTGAAACCAGCCTGAGCAAGAGTGAGACGCTGTCTCTACTATAAGAAATAGAAAGAAATTAATTGGCCAACAAATATATATAGAAAAAATTAGCCAGGCATGGTGGCACATGCCTGTAGTCCCAGCTACTCGGGAGGCTGAGGCAGCAGGATTGCTTGAGCCCAGGAGTTTGAGGTTGCTGTGAGCTAGGCTGACGCCACGGCACTCATTGTAGCCTGGGCAACAAAGTGAGACTCTGTCTCAAAAAAAAAAAAAAAAAACAACTTGATTTAAGAACAGACAAAATTTTTGAAGACTTTTCACAAAAGGAGTTGCATAAATGGCTAATATGGTCATGAAAATATACTCAGCATCATTAGTTAGTAGGGAAAACCAAATTAAAACTACAATGAGCTACAACTATATAGCAACTAGAATGGCTAAAATTAAAAAAAAAAGAAGAAGAAAACAGAAAAAAACTGCAGTATCAATTTTTAGCAAGCATGTGAAGCAAATGGAACAAAATCTTATACTTTGCTGAAGGGAATAAAATAGTATAGGAAAAAAATAGGGAGTAAAATAGTATAACTGCTTAGGGAAATGGTTTGGCAATTTCTTACAGAGTTAAACAAATACTTATATACTTGCCATATGACTCAGAAATTCTACTTTTATGTATTTACAGAAGTAATGGGAAAATCTATGTCCATACAAAGACTTGGACTACAAGTATTCCTAGGAGCTTTATTTATAATTACCCCCCAGTGGAAACAACCCAAATGTCTACCAAAAGATAAACTATTCAGTGCAAACAAAAGCAATATATCCATATAATGGAAAACTATAAAGTGAGATTAATGATACATGCAACAACACGGATGTCTATCAAACACTTTGTGCTAGCAAAAGAAAACCGACACAAGAACACAAATTGTATGATGTATGAAAATTGATTGTTGTAATTGACTCATTGCTGTCAAACCCAACTAAGACAGAGTTGAGGCTGGGCGCGGTGGCTCACGCCTGTAATCCTAGCACTCTGAGATGCCGAGGCGGGTGGATTGTTTCAGCTTGGGAGTTAGAGACCAGCGTGAGCAAGAGTGAGACCCCCGTCTCTACTAAAAATAGAAAGAAATTAATTGGCCAACTAAAAATATATAGAAAAAATTAGCTAGGCATGGTGGCACATCCCTGTAGTCCCAGCTACTCGGGAAGCTGAGGCAGTAGGATCGCTTGAGCCCAGGAGTTTGAGGTTACTGTGAGCTAGGCTGACGCCATGGCACTTTAGGCAACAGAGTGAGACTCTGCCTCAGAAAAAAAAAAAAAAAAAGACAGAGTTGACAGGGGTGAAAAAAGCACTCAGGACACATAACATTGCTCTAGAAATGTAATTCTCTGTCAGTGCAGCTGCCGAAATCGCCTGCTGTAACCTGAGACCACTTTTATCTGTAACTGCGGAGATAACTTGCTCAAACCTGCTCACCAATCAGAGCTAGCCAACTCTCTAGAACTTTACTAGGGCCAATGAACTTTCTCAAAGAGCAGTATGTAACATTTCTCTTTTTTATAAAACCTTCCACTTTGTTTTTTCAGACATACCAACTATGTCTGGTCTGCATGTAAGCCCTGAATTGCAGTTCTTTCTTCCCAAATAAAACATTACATTTAGAGATTCACCTCTACATTTTTATTTTGACTTTGACATCACTTAGGCAAAACCCTAGAAAAGATAAATCTAACCTACAATGATAGGAAGCAAATCAGTGGTTGTTTGGGGCCTGGGATGTATGTGGGGTCTGGCTAGGTAGGGGCACAAATGAACCTTTCAGGGTGTTAAAATATTCTAGGTATCTTGATGCTGATATTGAGATACAGGTGTAGCTTTTTGCCAAAACTCAGTGAATTGGAAGAGAATGATAACTGCCTAGAACACGATCTTTCAGTATTTCCTCCATAAACCATACAGAATAATAACTATAGCCTCAGCATAACCTGAAGACAAAGAATACCCAAACATCAAACTATAAATAAAAATGGAAAACAATAAATAAATCTTTATTATTTGAGTTCTTTTTCTTCTATTTCTAGTCAATATGGCTAGTGGTCTATTGATTTTGTTTATCTTTTCAAAGAACCAACTTTTTGTTTCATTGATCCTTTGTTTTTTTGGTTTCCATTTCATTTAGTTCTGCTCTGACCTTTGTTATTTCTTTTCCTCTGCTGGCTTTGGGTTTGGTTTATTCTTTTTCTAGTTACTTGAGACGTGACATTAGATTGTTAATTTGTGATCTTAACTTTTTGATGTAGGCATTTAAGGCTAGGAACTTCCCCCTTAGGGGTGGGCTTTACTGGAGACCATTATGAGTTATCTCAGGAATGAAAAACCAAACACCATATACTCTCACTAATAAATGGGAGCTAATAGGCACACATGGTCACAAAGTGATATAAACAACATGAGAAACCAAAAAGAGGGCCGGGCACAGTGGCTCATACCTGTAATCCTAGCCCTCTGGGAGGCTGAGGAGGGCAGATCCCTCAAGGTCAGGAGTTTGAAACCAGCCTGAGCAAGAGCGAGACGCCATCTCTAAATAGAAAGAAATTAATTGGCCAACTAATATATATACAAAAAATTAGCCGGGCATGGTGGCGCATGCCTGTGGTCCCAGCTGCTTGGGAGGCTGAGGCAGGAGGATTGCTTGAGCCCAGGAGTTTGAGGTTGCTGTGAGCTAGGCTGACACCACGGCACTCACTCTAGCCTGGGCAACAAAGTGAGACTCTGTCTCAAAAAAAAAAAAGAAACTAAAAAGAGGGGAGGGTAGGTGGTGTGTGTGGAATAAAAAATTACCTATTGGGTACAAAGAATACTATTCTGGTGATGGGCACATCAAATGCCCTGACTTAAGCATTTCACAAGATACCCATGTAACAAGAACACTTGCATCCCCTTAAACTAATGTTTCGAAATAAAAAATAAAATTAAAGTCAATAACAAATTTTAAAATGTAAAAAAGGGTTAGAGACAAAGTAATAAAAATGAGATAGAAACAAAAGGAATAAAATTCATACTACTGCAATCTCTGAAGGAAAAAAAACAAAAACACACAAAACTATGAACTGGAATATTTAAAACTATAATCCAAGAAAACTTTGAACAAATTAGAAAAGACCAGAATCTACATTCTGAAAGGGCAAATGGAAACCTAGGAAAATTAAGCTAGACTAATTAATTTCACTACGTATCCTAGTACAAAACTATGAGATTTCAAAACTAAAGAAAAAATCCCCAAGGCCTTCAGACAAAAAGGTTGAATAATAACAACATACAAATCAAGACAATAATGAAACAGCATTTTTTAAAAATGCAATACAAAAAGTGTTAATTCATATCCAGCCAAACTGTCCTTTAAGTATCAAGGACACTGAAAAACAGTTTTACCACACAAGAACTTAGGAAATTCTACACCTATGAACCTTTCCCAAGGAACCTACTAGTGGATGAACTTCATCCAATCAAGACATGATCGAGAACACTGCAGAAAAAGGACAGAAGGTAAGCACTTTAATAAATGCATATAAAAGTAGACTTACAACAAATACAGGAAGGGATGAAGAAGGAAGACTGAAGTATCAATGGTATATGTTGTCAAGAAGAAATTATGCAATTAAAATGGGGAAAGTGTAGAATGTGAACATGATGGTTTTTATATAGACAGACAACAGGTGTAAATTAAAGGATAGCAATAAAACAAAAAAGACAAATCAAAAACTGTAAAAATTCTAAACCAAAACATAGGAGAAAATCTTTGTAACCCTGGGTTACACAAATATCTCTTAGATAAGATGTGAAAAGAATAATCTACAAGAGAAAAAAATTAATGAATTGAAAATCAACAAACAATTAAAAACGTTTGCTCTGTGAAAGATACTGTTAAGAGAATGAAAAAAGTCATGCCACAAAGAAAGCATTTCCAAATCACTTATCTGGAAAAGGACTTAGATCTTATATATATCTTTTATATATATCTTATATATATATATTTTAAAAACTCTTAAAAACTGAACCATAAGAAAACAAAAATAGACAATAAACAAAAATGGGGGAAAGATTTATGAGGATAACAAACAGGCATAAGAATAGATGATCAACATCTTTAGTCATTAGGAAAATGCAAATTAAAAGCACAATTATAATAACCACTACACACCTATTAGAATGGTAAAAAATTAAAAGAACTGAGAGTACCAAGCACTGACAAAGTTGGACATCAACTGAACTTCTCATCACTGCTGGTGGGAATGCAAAATGCTACAGTCACTTTGTTAAACAGTTTAGTAGGACTTTAAACAGTTAAACACATAATGATTCAGTAATTATACTCCTAGATGTTTACTACAAAGAAATGAAAATCTACATTCACACAAAATTCTGTATGTGAATGTTTTATAGAAGCTTTATATATGATTGCTAAAAACTGGAAACCAACCAAATGTCCATCAACAGCAAAAAGGATAAACAAATGTAACTTCATAAAATGAAATACTTCTCAGCAATATAAAAGAATCTTCTAATATTCAAAATTATATGGATAATCTCAAAAACATGCTGAGTAACAATAGTCAGATGCAAAAGAGTACATGATAACGTAATATTCCATTTATGTGAAGCTTAAGAATAGACAAAAATGGTCTATGGTGATAGACATAAAAACAGTGGCTGAGTGGCTGCCAGAGTCAGGATATGGGCTAATTAATTTGAAAGGTGCACAAAGGTGATGGATATGTTCATTATCTTGATCTGGATTATGATTACATAGGTATATATATTTGACAAAAATTCATTGAGCTATACACTTTTGTGTACTTTACTATATATAAATTATACTCAATAAAGTGCTGTTAGCTTTCTAAAAAGGCATCAATAAATCTATTTTATTAAGGTATTATTCTGTCATCTCTTTTTTCCTAAATAGTACTTCCTTAAACCATGTTTAACTATTTTCTTTACCTTAAGCAAGTTGTTCCATTCTCCTTTATTTTATTTTTCTGAATAGGAGATGCTTGGAGCGACAAGATTTTATTTCCAGGCAGAGTAATTTGCTTTACAATGGAAGCTATAAAAACAAAACAAGAAAGAAAAAAGTAGAATACAAAAAAGCAATCATGCTGCATTAAGAAAAATTCAGGACAACAGTTTTTAATCTATATAGAATAATCAAAGAAAATTTCAAGTTGCCCTAGAACTATGCTTAAATTCAAACAAGACAAAGAATTTATTCCTTGTATAAGAAATGATCTTATGAAATAAAGATCACTCCATCTCTTTTTACATGGTTTCAAATTGTCTATAGAATTAGCAGCATTACAAAACAGGAACAAAAGGTTACTGAAACATGTTATCTGCATCAGTATATTATCAAAACACATAAAAGCTCTACCTTACACATGTAAGACTGATTATTTATCTATTTTTTATTTGTTTTAAGGAGACAGCAACTCATTCTCTTCCCCAGGCTGGAGTGCTGTGGCACAATCATAGCTCACTGCAGACTCAAACTCCTGGGCTCAAGCAATCCTGCGTCAGCTTCCCAAGTAGGTTGAGACTACAGGCAGGCACCACCATGCATGGCTAATTTTTTTTTTCTTTTTACTTTTTGTAGTAATGAGGTCTCATTATGTTACCTAGGCTAATTTCAAACTCCCAGCCTCAAGTGATCCTCTGGCCTCAGCCTCCCAAAAGTGCTGGAATTACAGATGAGTCACTGCACTGGCCTGATGTCCAAACTTAGAGAAAGAACTATACTTTAAGAAGAAATAAGACTATAGCAAATTCTGTAAGTTTAAAAAGTCCTCATTTACTAGATTATTTTATCTAATTACAGAATGCTATTAGTAGTTTCTTCTTTTATTCCAAAACAACATATATGCCTACAATGTACAATAAATTTAATAAGTAGTCATCTTTCAGTCTTCTTTAGTAGTTGCCAACTTTAAAAGACCAATCTCCATTAATATAACAACAACAAAATTATGCAAAACTCTTCTACATGTTCCAAACCCAATGAGAAAGGGCTGGGATATGCCAGCGTCTACCTGTAGGAAATTGACTGGTAGGTATTACAGTGTTCACTGGCATCTTCTTTTGTCCAGATTTCTGAATGGTCAATGCTGAGGAATGGGGAAGTGTGGTCACTTGTTTCGCAATGCCTCCTGAAGGCTGCTGAACTACCTGAAACAATGAGAACTGTCAATACAGTCATCCTATTTAACCAGCTTTAGAAAAGGTTATGTTTGCAGTTTTAACAAAAGACTGTGCTCACTCACCTGTAAATATACCTTTATCTTGACATAACAAGAATACCTACTTAAAATTTAAATTTTTATGTAAAATTATTTTGTTCAAAAGTAAAGAACATGACTATCTCACACATTTTTTAGAGTACAATTCAAATTTATATTTCACACTGCTCAATTTAAATCTCTATATGGATTCTGTTTTCATTTTTTAACTTATTGTGGAAATTTCCAAACATGCTCAAAAGTAGAGAGAATAAAATAAAACCACTTATACTATTACCTAGCTTCAACAATGATTATTTTTGACCAATCTTGTTTCATCTATATCCCTACCCACTCCCTTACCACCCTCAATTATTTTAAAGTAAATCTCAGACACATCTTTTTATCCATACATATTTCAAAATATATCACTGAATGATAAGAACTTTTTATGTGCCGTTTTTTAAAAGTATTTTTTTCAACCATTTGGAAAGTGACAATGCTAAAAGGCATTCTTTAAGATAACAGTTCAAGAAATCCATAGGATTTCCAAAGGTTGGAAATAAAGGAAAAGACATTATAATAATAGCAGGGCCTTACTTTCAGCTTTCAAGAAAAGACAGAATAACAAAGCATCACTTTTTTTACTTGAAAGAAGAAAAAAGGGTCACTATGTATTTGAGCCAGCTATTGGTAATGAACTATTTAGAACTTAAACTCTTATACAGCTAATACAGATAAAGTCATAATCTGAAAACGAACTTCTGAACGGAACTTGAGGAGTAACATTTATTCAACTTTCTAATTTTTTGTAATAAAATTTAAAAGTCTAATGTGTACTTAAGAAAAAAAAGTAACAAAAAACACAAATGTCCTAGTAAGTAATTCTATAGGATCTAATGCCCCTGGAGAAGAAATATAAGTTAGAATAATTCAATTACCATCATTATTTGAGAATAGATGAACTTTTTTCTTTTTTTTTTTTTGAGACAGAGTCTTACTTTGTTGCTCAGGCTAGAGTGAGTGCTGTGGCGTCAGCCTAGCTCACAGCAACCCCAATCTCCTGGGCTCAAGCAATCCTACTGCCTCAGCCTCCTAAGCAGCTGGGACTACAGGCATGTGCCACCATGCCCGGCTAATTTTTTCTATATATATTTTTAGTTGGTCAATTAGTTTCTTTCTATTTTTAGTAGAGGCGGGGTCTCCCTCAGGTTGGTTTCAAACTCCTGACCTTGAGCAATTCACCCGCCTCAGCCTCCCAGGGTGCTAGGATTATAGGTGTGAGCCCCCTGCCCCACCTATGAACTCTTTTCTTTACAGACAGGGTCTCACTCTGTCGCCAGGCTGGAATACTGTAGCACGATCATAGCTCACTACAACCTCAAACTGGGCTCAAGGAATACTCACTCCCACTTCAGCTTCCCTACTAGTTTCCTAGTAGCTAGGACAACAGGCATAGGCTACCACACTTGGCTTTTTATTTTTTTTTGTAGAGACAGGGTCTCACCTGTTGCCCAGACTTGTCTCCTAGCTTCAACTCCCAGCTTCAAGTTCCTCTGCCTCTGCCCTGCAAACCACTGGAATTACAAGTATGAGCCACCATGCCTGGTACGTTTCAATAAAGCTTATATCACACTCATTCATGTATTACAAAATCCTAGGAATCAGGTTAAAATTATACAAAGTAATATATTCATTCAAAGTTCCACTTACTCTTTCAAAGTAAAAATCAAAAGAAACACTTCCAAAAATTCCACCTTAAATAAGGGAAATAAGGGCAATTACTTAGGGAAATTGTATTTTCTTCCTTAATGCTCTTTATTAGGTATTCTTTTCAGAATTTTAATTATGAAAAATAGTAATCAAATACTAAGAAAGTTGTTTACCAATATAAAAGTTGTCAGAATCAAAATAAAGTCACCTCTGTTTTAAAAAGAAAAAAAGAAAACCTTGACAAATAGAGCAGGGGAAGGCTAAGAAGAGACTGTTCTCATGCTTGTATGCCTAATAACAAAAAACTATATCACAAAAGACTGCCAAAACCACAACCTTGTAAAAAGGCCATCATAACCTTATACAAAAAATAATTCTGCAAAGACATCTGTTCAGCAACTGCCTGTTCAACTTCAGACTAGTGTCACCCTTGTTATTGATCTGGGTAGCTGAGGATAATAATTTCAAAACAATTAAGTAATGCTCTTCATTTTTCCTTTAAAAATCTTGGTCTTCCTTTACCTCTCTCAATACACACATATGTGTGTATTTACTATGGCACGTGTATTCCCACTGCAATACTCTGTTCCCAAATAAATATCTGTTTCTTTTAGAGAGTCTCTGTTATTTAGGTTGACATCAGGTATATCTTCATACCATTTTTGATGGGTACACAAAAATACAACACAAAGTTTTGAGCTGAGACTTAACCCTAGATCCCCATCATGGCTCATCTTAATAACTGATACCTGGGGAAGTAGATGTACCTAGTCTAAAAAAAAATATGGCAGCACTCCTGCACACTTGCCAAATAAAATGAGTGATAGCGTGTGAGAGAATTCATTATTGTTCTTCCAAAGAAAGTATCACATAAAACCATAGTATTAGGACTCTTATGGACACTAAAGTTACTCTAGAGAGATGGAAATTGGTATCTGCACTTATGTGGCAAGCAAAAGAAAGAGATATTATGTTCTTTAAAAAACGAAGTCCTTTATTTACTTTCCCTTGAAAAAGCCTCTGGAATTAAGAAAAGAGTATATACCTTAGTTTTTCTCTCTTGACATGTCAAGGTCTGATGTTTTATTAGGATAGTAACATAAATTAATGTTCTAATAGTTTATAGAAACTACAGGTCTAGAAATGCTACAGTATATTCTTTCAGTGACAGTTGTTTTCACATTAACTATGATCCAGGATATCTGAGAAGGAACTATTCTTAAATTTCATGAGGAAAGGAAGCAAAGAAACAGAAGTATAGATTAAACAAGTAGATGGGAACACCCTTATTGTATGATTCCATTTATACAAAGTTCTAGAACAAGCAAAACTAATCTGAAGGAGAAAATTATCATAAGAGTCATTGCTTCTGGGAAAATGGGGTTGGAGACTGACTGGGAAGGGGCATGAGAGAACTCTGAGGTGATAGCAACATTCTATATCTTGATAGGGCTTTGAACTGACTGTCAAAATTGATCCCATGGCATACTTAAAATTAGGGCACATCACTGTATGTAAATTTCATCTCTTAAGGAAAAAAGTTAACAAATATAGAACCGTAGTTACTAATATGAATGTTTCATTGTTTAAAAAGAAGTCATTGAAATCCAGCAAGAAATTAAGATAGATTAGGCTGGGCGTAGTGGCTCACACCAGTAATCCTAGCGCTCTGAGAGGCCGAGGCAGAAGGACGGCTTGAGGTCAAGGAGTGCAAGACCAACCTGAGCAAAAGTGAGATCCTGTCTGTACTAAAAACAGAAATAAAAATAGAAATAATTAGCCATGCTTAGTAGTGCGATCCTGTAATCCCCACCTACTTGGGTGGCTGAGCTAAAGCAGGAGGATTGCTTGAGCCCAGGAGTTTGAGGTTGCTGTGAGCTATGATCACATGACTGCATTCTACCACGGGTGACAGAGCCAGACTCTCCCCCACCCCCAACCCCACAAAAAAGAAATTAAGATGGATTGATAGCTAGATAAATACATAAGTCAAATGCAGTAATTGTAAATTGTGGCCAGTATAGAGATGTTCACTACGAACTTTCATCTTGCTGTTTGAAAATTTTCTTGAATAATATAAAAATAAAAGGGTATGTAGGCTGTAAATAGTCTCTAGGTTTTATTTTCCATAAATTCTAAGCCTGCAAAACTTAAAAAAATCCCTCAAGTATATTTAAATAAACTAGAATTAACCAACCTATATCAAAACTATTGTATTATATACATTCTGATTAAATTATAGCCCATGAAGAATTTCCTATACAACTCCTAAATTATATATGGTGAATAAAGGGTGGGCTTTATTTGGATTCAATCTTTCTTCATAGAAATTTTTTTTCATTTTATTTTTCATTTCTTTATTTACCTTAAGAACTTGTAATGTACTATACCAAAATTTTCATTAGTCCTTTTTAAGATTAAAATCAACAAACAACTAAATTCCACCTTTCTTCTCACTCTTACATAGAATGCAAAAAAGAAATAAAAAAAAAAAGACAAACAGCTTAAGTTTGGATCCCAGTTGGTCAGTCCAATAAGAACTGAGGGTCAACTACTTGAGCCAATAAAACAATTAACAATTTTTTTCCTACTCCATTTTTATCAATATTTCCTCTTCTCTTAAAAAAAATACTGGCCACCAGCATGTTAAGAAACCAAAATTTATACATTGAAAGTATTTTTCCTATCCTGTGAGAACTACAAATTCAAAGGCAATCAGAAGACTTTTGATTTTAGAGATAGGATTTCACTCTGTTGCCCAGGTTGGAATGTAGTGGTATAATCATAGCTTACTGTAACCTCAAACTCCTGGCTCAAGAGATCCTCCCACCTCAGCCTTCCCAATATAGGGCTGCAGGCATGAGTCACCATGCCTAGCTAATTTCTTAATCTTTTGTAGAGATGGGGTGTCGCTATGTTGCCTAGGCTGAAGTATAGTGGCACAATCGTAGCTCATTGTAACTTTGAATCTCTGGCCTCAGCGATCCTCCTGTTCTTGGCCTTCCAAAGTGCTGGGATTACAGGTATGAACCACTGTGCCCAGCCTTACTGAAAATTCTTTAAGATTTTTCCTACTTCATAATTATTAGGTACAAGGAAAAGATACGATGCAACAACAAAAATTTTTTCTAAATATTTTGGTTTAATTTATTTTAGGAGTTCAGTTTTACTTCAAACTAAAATGGAAAGTTACCACATTAATAATATACTAATAATTACATTTGGTTTTCTCTTATGTCTGGAAAACAGTATATTTCAAAAGTGACTATTGAATGTACTTGGCCACTTACCTATCAAATGTCTACAATTCAGCCGGGTGTGGTGGCTCACACCTGTAATCCTAGCACTCTGGGAGGCCAAGGCGGGAGGATTGCTCGAGGTCAGCAGTTTGAAACCAGCCTGAGCAAGAGCAAGACCCCGTCTCTACTATAAATACAAAGAAATTAATTGGCCAACTAATATATACAGAAAAAAATTAGCTGGGCATGGTAGTGCATGCCTGTAGTCCCAGCTACTCAGGAGGCTGAGGCAGGAGGATTGCTTGAGCCCAGGAGTCTGAGGTTGCTGTGAGCTAGGCTGACACAATGGCACTCACTCTAGCCTGGGCAACAAAGTGAGACTCTGTCTCAAAAAAAACCAGTCTACAATTCTGTTAAGAAAGAAACACAAGTAATAGAGTCACTTGGGGAAATGGATATTAAAAATAAGCAAATATCTTTACTATTAGGTCATTAAATATGAAATGTCCAATTTCCAATGAAAATGCAGTGTATTAAGTCTCAAACAAGCAACAATACAATTAATCAAAGTATGTGCCTAAACTATGAACACAGTTTTGCCATCTTAACAGTAGCTTGTTTATACTAGCAGCGAAGAAGCCTAGAGAACAAGTGTCAATGAAATCACAAAAGGCATTTTCCATAGCTGGTGAGAACTGAATATTTTTCCTTGCAAGAAGAGGTCCAAAGCTTGGAAGAAGTGGTAATCAGTTGGTACAAGGTCTGGTGAATACAGTGGATGACAGAAAGTTTCCAAGTCCAGCCTCTAGTTTGAGCAGCACTGTTCCTGTGACATGTGGTCGAGTGCTGTCCTGAAAGAGGATTAGCCTGTCTCTATTGACCAATCTCCGCTGCTTAATGGCAAACATCCTCATCATTTCATCCACTTGGTTGCAGTAGACATCTGCTATAATCAGCTGACCAGGTTTCATGAAGCTGTAGTGGATAATACTAGCGCTGGACCACCAAAAAGACACTATTAGCTTTTTCTGATGAATATTCAGTTTTGGACTGTGTTTTGGCACTTCATTGTCTGAAGGCTTGTGAATGTCAAAAAAAAATTCATTTTTCATCACACATAACAGTAAGGTGTAGAAATGGTTCACCTTTATGTCATAACAAAGAAAGGCAAGCTTCAAGACGATTTCTCTTCTGACGTTTGTTTAATTCATGTGGAACCCATCTATCCAGCTTCTATACCTCGTCAATTTGTTTCAAATGGTCCAATATTGTTGGAATAGTAATGTCAAACCTTGCTGCTAATTCATACATAGGTTGAAATGGATTTTCTTCCACTATAGCTTTCAGCTCATCATTATCTACCTTGGTCTAAGATTGCCCACGTGGCTCATTTTTAAGATTAAAATCACCAGCACGGAACTTCTCAAACCATCAACATACTACCGTGTTTCCCTGAAAATAAGACAGGGTCTTATATTTATTTTTCCTCAAGAAGACACCCTAGGGCTTAGTTTCAGGGGATGTGTTATTTTCCCCTCAAAGCCTCAGCTTGCAGCACACACAGGATGGCCAGGACCTGACGGGGAGCCAACCTTGTTGGTGGGGCTGCCCGCACCTTTCCGGTCACCTCTGGGATTGTAGCTGTCACAATGGGGCAGATGAGAAGGGCTGCTCATTTTCTTTACCACTCCGTGACAAAATGCATAGGTTGTGCAGATATGCTGCATAGCCACACCCATCATTAGGTCTTGTTTTCAGGGTAGGGCTTATATTGCGCAAATGCTTAGAAATCCTGCTAGGGCTTATTTTATGGGTAGGTCTTATTTTCGGGGAAACATGGTATGTGTTCATTAGCCACATCCTTTCCAAACACTTCATTGATATTTGAAGCTGTCTACACTGCAGACAGAACTCATATTCAAAAATAGCACAAATTTTTAACTTATCCAGGGTTTCACAAAAATTGCTCTAAAAAAAACTTTGAAAGATAATCACAAGCCAAACTATGCACTTTAAAGAACGAGGTTGTACCTTTATAATAAAAATAAAACAAGAAGTGTCAAAGTAAAATGTCAGAGATATCAATTGTCAAATTTAGTACTTAAATCGGACATTTCATACTTATAATAACCTAATACCACTAAAACTTTTTGCCTAATCTCCAAGTATAAATTATTCTTAAAGACATCTAAGTGTTAAATAAATAGAAGATTATTAAGAGTAATAATATCCAGGCTGGGCGCAGTGGCTCACACCTGTAATCCTAGGACTCTGGGAGGCCGAGGCGGGCGGATTGCTTGAGGTCAGGAGTTTGAAACCAGCCTGAGCAAGAGTGAGACCCCCGTCTCTACTATAAATAGAAAGAAATTAATTGGCCAACTAAATATACATAGAAAAAATTAGCCGGGCATGGTGGCACATGCCTGTAGTCCCAGCTACTTGGGAGGATGAGGCAGGATAGCTTAAGCCCAGGAGTTTGAGGTTGCTGTAAGCTAGACTGACGCCACAGCACTGTAGCCCGGGCAACAGAGCGAGACTCTATCTCAAAAATAGATAAATAAATCAATAAACAATCAATGAGAAAAGACAGCATGTAGTGATAAATCTAAATTTTTTTAAGTGATGAGGGGATAAAAATGAATCATTTCATAAAATATAAAATCTAAACCCTGGAATGGTACATTGAGAGGATTTTTCTATAACTTGAAAATACTATAATTAAACATCTTATCCAAGAGGCAGGAGATCTGTATGATTCTCTAGAAGAACACAACTGAGAAATAAATATTAAGAAGGAATTTTTAAATCCTTTTTTTTTTTTTTTTTTTTTTGAGACAGAGTCTTACTTTGGTGCCCAGGCTAGAGTGAGTGCCATGGCGTCAGCCTAGCTCACAGCAACCTCAAACTCCTGGGCTCAAGCAATCCTGCTGCCTCAGCCTCCCAAGTAGCTGGGACTACAGGCATGTGCCACCATGCCCGGCTAATTTTTTCTATATATATTAGTTGGCCAATTAATTTCTTTCTATTTATAGTAGAGATGGGGTCTCGCTCTTGCTCAGGCTGGTCTCGAACTTCTGAGCTCAAACGATCCGCCCACCTCGGCCTCCCAGAGAGCTAGGATTACAGGCGTGAGCCACTGCGCCCGGCCTAAATCCTTGATTAAAGGAAATAAATTATAAAAATTTTAAATCTGGCAAGAAATAAGATAGCCATAGTGTATTCTTCAAACCAGACTGAGTTGCACGCACCACAGATTTGATCCAACGTGACAATTCTCATATTTTTTTTTTTTTTTTT
>VSMD01019898.1:0-18614 GCA_008750895.1 Mirza zaza | reverse complement strand
GAAGGAAGGAAGGAAGGAAGGAAGGAAGGAAGGAAGGAAGGAAGGAAGGAAGAAAGGAAAGAAGGAAGGAAGGAAGGAAGGAAGGAAGGAAGGAAGGAAGGAAGGAAGGAAGGAAGGAAGGAAGGAAGGAAGGGAAAGAAGGAAAGAAGGGAAAGAAAGGAAAGAAAGAAAGAAGTGAAAGAAAGGAAAGAAAGAAGGGAAAGAAAGGAAAGAAGGAAGGAAGGAAGGAAGGAATGAAGGAAGGAAGGAAGGGAAAGAAAGAAAGGAGAAAGAAAGGAAAGAAAGAAAGAAGGAAAGGAAAGAAAGAAGGGAAAGAAAGGGAAAAGAAAGGAAAGAAAGAAAATGAAGGAAGGAAGGAAAGAAGGAAGGAAGGAAGGAAGGAGGGAGCTGGCCCCACCGGCCCCCTGCCTTACTCCCTCTCTCCCCACGACACACCTGATGCCACCTGGCCCCGTGCCTGGACTGGAAGCCCCTGACAGCCCCCACAAGCAGACGCCGGCGCCCCAGTCCCCGCCCGGCCTGCAGAACCGTGAGCCACACGCCTCTCTTCTTCCTCAACCGCCTGGCCTGGGGCTTTGCTCCTTCCCGGCACAACCCGGACCCCCCCAACCCCCCTACCCCCAACCCCACCCCCACCCCCGGCGGCTCGGTGGCAGGCGCTGCTGGAACCCTCTGCCAGGGAGTCCTGCCTGTCCTTCCACTCATTTTGAAAGCAGCTGCTTCACCAGTTTTGGCAACTGAACTCTTTTCCAAAATCCAGAACCGTGAGAGCTTGGCGGGTACAAAACAGGAGACTTGAGGACAGGCGGGCACGGTGCAGGGTGACCTCAAAGCAGTGACACATTGCCAGTGGGGAGGAGAGGAGTCCTCATGGTGGAATGTTTCACACTACCTGGAGAAATTTGGAAATGATCCTGCGTTGATGCACCGTGTTTCCCAGAAAACACGACAGGGCCTTGTATTTATTTTTCCTCAAGAAGACACCCTAGGGCTTATTCTCGGAGGATGTGTTATTGTTTTTTAAGGACGGTACAACCATCTCCATCGATTCAAATAGAGTGAAGTCGTCTTCTTCTGGAACATCATCCTCACTCTCCAGACCCCGAATCCCATCCCGAATGTCTTGCGACTCTGTTTCCTTTAGAACCACCGGCCCCGATCTCTCCTGTGGAGCACTAGAGCTCTCACGGGGCGGATGGGAAGGGCTGCTCGTGTTCTTTCCTGCTCTGCGACCACACGCATGGGTTGTGCAGATGCGCTGCGCAGCCACGCCCGTCACTGGGGCTGATTTTCATAGCCACGCCCACCACTAGGGTTGATTTTCATAGCCACGCCCATCACTAGGGCTGATTTTCATAGCCACACCCACCACTAGGGCTGGTTTTCATAGCCACGCCCACCACTAGGGCTGGTTTTCATAGCCACGCCCACCACTAGGGCTTATTTCCATAGCCACGCCCACCACTAGGGCTGATTTCCATAGTCACACCCATCACTAGGGCTGATTTTCATAGCCACGCCCACCACTAGGGCTTATTTCCATAGCCATGCCCATCACTAGGACTGATTTTCATAGCCACGCCCACCACTAGGGCTGATTTTCATAGCCACGCCCACCACTAGGGCTGATTTTCATAGCCACGCCCACCGCTAGGGCTGATTTTCATAGCCACATCCGCCACTAGGGCTGATTTTCATAGCCACGCCCACCACTAGGGCTGATTTTCGGAGTGGGGCTTCTATTGCGCACGTGCTTAGACATCCTGCTGGGCTTATTGTATGGGTAGGTCTTATTTTCGGGGAAACACGGTAGACACACCTTTCTCAGTCACCCAACTGTGTCTGAACTGTTGTCACACGTTCTAAACTCTGAAAGTTTGGGTAACTGATAGGCACCCCATTGTCCCGCCTGGCAGAGACTCCCTTCCCCCACATGAACCCTCCTGGGAGAACTCGCCGGCACATCTGATTCACCCTGCCTCCCTTCTTCCATACCGATCTGTGGTTTCCTTTGAACACTTGGAGGGCCGTGGGTGAGCTCAATAAAATCTTTCACATGTGTTCATTCTTATGTCTGTAGGAAAGTCTCGATTTTACCTTTTCTGAAAAATCTCTTTTAAGAACATAAATCTAGTCCTGTCACTCGCCAGGTGAACCGCCTCCAATACAAGGCTTCCCATTGCATTTATTTTTACTTTTATTTTTGAGACAGAGTCTCACTCTGTTGCCCGGGTTAGAGTGCCGTGGCGCCAGCCTCGCTCACAGCAACCTCAGACTCCTGGGCTCAAGCGATCCTCCTGCCTCAGCCTCTCTGGTAGCTGGGACTGCAGGCATGCGCCACCATGCCCGGCTCATTTTTGTCTATATATTTTCAGTTGGCCAATTAATTTCTTTCTATTTATAGTAGAGACGGGAGTCTCGCACTTGCTCAGGCTGGTTTCGAACTCCTGACTTTGAGCAATCTGCCCGCCTCGGCCTCCCAGAGTGTTAGGATGACAGGCGTGAGCCTCCGCGCCCGGCCTCCATTGCGTTTAGAATAAATCTTAAGCTTTTCCCCGGATGTGTAAGGCCCTGCACTGCCTGGCCCAGCCTGGCTCTGGGGCCTCACCTGCCCGTTCTCCCACCTGGGTCTTCCAGCTCCCTGAGAACATCAAGCTTGTTCCCACCTGTGGTCTCGCACCTGCCCTGCTGCTCTCGTTATTTCTCACGAGTGAGCTCTTAGCCCAACTGTTCCGCCGCAGAAAGGCCTTCTCAGCTACTCTAACAAAGGTAACCCCCCAACCCTACATTTTAATCATAGTTATTTCTATCTGAAATAATATTTTTGTTAGCGACTAGTTTTTTTTTTTTCCTTTATCCGCTCCCCTCCCCAATTCCAGAATAGCAGGCAACAGAGTGAGACTGTCTCAAAAATAAATAAATAAATAAAGAGAAAGGTACCTAGCACGTAGTAGACACTCAATAAACATTTGTTGAATGAATATCTGGGTGAATAAAGTGTCTGGAGGTAGCAAGATTCCCATCCTGAGCGGTATTTTTGTTTTGTTTTGAGACAGAGTCTCACTGTGTCGCCCGGGCTAGAGTAGTGCCATGGCGTCAGCCTCGCTCACAGCAACCTCAGACTCCTGGGCTCAAGCGATCCTCCTGCCTCAGCCTCCCGAGTAGCTGGGACTACAGGCATGCGCCACCATGCCCGGCTCATTTTTTTCTATATATTTTTAGTTGGCCAACTAATTTCTTTCTATTTTTTTTTTTAGTAGAGACGGGGTCTCACTCTTGGCTCAGGCTGGTCTCGAACTCCTGAGCTCAAACGATCCTCCTCCCGCCTCGGCCTCCTGGAGTGCCAGGATGACAGGCGTGAGCCACCCCGTGCCCGGCCTATCACTGGCGGTATTGAAGGCTGGTTTGCACGGCCACTTGATGGGTTTGTCAAAAACAGGCTCAGCCACAGGAATCAAAGACTGCTAAGGCCCCTTCTAGTTCTATGTGTCTATGATTCTGTGGCCCCACACCTTTTTTTTCTTACGCAATGGGGAAAGCAAAGGCATATTCCTCACTCATTTTCCACCAAACGATAGTACGCACACTCCGGCTCCTACCGCAGAGTATCATTTCGGCATTAAAATGTTGAAGCTAATCAGACATTTAATTTCAAAGTGGAAGGTCATTATCTTGTCACAAAATTTTATTCCAATTACTTTTTTTTTTTCCCTATTATACGAAATGAATTAAAAGTAGCACAAAACATTGGGAGATCAAACAGTCAATCAGAAGCTCATTAAATATCATTGAAATTGGTGCAATAAAAAGCATTTCCCATGGTGGAGTTATTATTTAAAAGCTATATCCTGGATGGGCTCAAGGAATGGACAGGCTGCCAATCAAAAAAATCACCCTGGCCATAAATAGTCACTTGGCTTTCTAAAAGTTCACTATCTTTTTTTATTTTTTAGATAAGAGTAAATAGCTAAAAAGATTTAAAGCATCGGTGTAATTATCATCCTCTCTGCCCCTATGAGACCCCCCCAAAAGAAGATATCAGCCAAGTCACCATCTGATTATTCATTAATAGACTATAATTTAGAGCAAAATGCTCCCAGAGTGCTACCAGTGAGTTTATAAACACTTAAATACATTTACACATGACTCTCAGTGACACACAATCCCAGGTGGGGACTGCGGTCCGTTTCAATTTTAAAATTGCCTTCGACTCCACACTTGGGGCAGATGTCCCGTTTTGTTTTCGGAAGAGTGATTATATTTGAGGACTTCGTTTCTCTGTGCACTCAGACATTGGTGACTACACCCATATGAGGGTCTAAAAGCTGATCATTTTAAAATTTCTAGTAGTTTTCTTTTGGAGCCCCTCTCCCTTTTTTTTTTTTTTTGGCTAAACCACTAATTTGAGCATTCGGTTCTATAGAAATGACCACTTTTGGATGTTAAGAGGACGACAGTTGGTTTCAGTTGGTTAAAACATACTAACTGAAGCATCGTTCCCAGCCTCTGAAGGGGTTTAAGTGGGGAGGATGATGCAAATTAAAAATCCATAGTAAGGCCGGGCGAGGTGGCTCACGCCTGTCATCCCAGCACTCTGGGAGGCGGAGGCGGGAGGATTGCTCAAGGTCAGGAGTTCGAGACCAGCCTGAGCAAGAGCGAGACCCCATCTCTACTAAAAATAGAAACAAATTAATTGACCAACTAAAAATATATATACAAAAAAAAAAAAAGAAAGAAAGAAATCAGCCGGGCATGGTGGCGCGTGCCTGTAGTCCCAGCTACTCGGGAGGCTGAGGCAGGAGGATCGCTTAAGCCCAGGAGTTGGAGGTTGCTGTGAGCGAGGCTGCCGCCACGGCACTCACTCTAGCCTGGGCAACAAAGTGAGACTCTGTCTCAAAAAAAAAAAAAAAAAAAAAGAATCCCTAGTAAGCAGAAGGGAAAGCCACCAGGTACAGGAAGTTACTTCTTCAGTGGAGGATTTCTCCGCCCTGTAAACTCTCCAAGCCGCCACCACCACCCCAGTTTCTTTTTGAAATTCAGGACATATTGGTAAATTATCTGGGAGTACAGAGGGAGGGAGACATTTCCGAGCAAAACTCTGAACCGCTTTATGGAAAGGAGAGCGTGGGGAGGTTTGTCATCATCTATTTCCTCCAGTACATCATCCCGTGTCAGCTGTCTCCTGTCTCAGAAGTGGCTCCCCCATTTCTCACTTCTGTGCCCAAGCAGCGTCTCCCTGGCATCTCATTCTCCCTCTCCCTCCCTCCCTGCCTCTCCCTGGGCGTTTCATTATGGCTTAACTGCCCCTCTCTGTCTCGCCTCCCTTTTCTCCTGGCCGTCCACCCGTCCTCGTTTAGCGGTTTCCAGAAGCCGGGGAGAAACGCCGCAAATAATGTTAAATATGATTAATATCTTGAATTCCTTGAAATATGACATGCATGAGTTACAATGAAACCTCTTTTATTTCCCCATGAAATGCTTTTGCATAATGAGAAAGAAAATGTCCTCGATGCCCTAATCAGGCCTGACAGTTCCTGGACTCCCAGATACTTTTATTTATGGCATTATTTATTTCATCTCTAATAAATGGATGCGGGGTGGGGGTGGGTGCACAACTCTGACCGGGGAGGCTGCGGGAGACAGAGGGGGGAGATCAGCTAAAGCTTCCAAGAACGGAGGGAGATCTGAGAAAGGAGAGGCCACAGACCTCAACCCCCAGAAGAAGGAAGGGAGCCGCTTTCTTGAGACGGAAAGGGAAGATCTGAAAAGGAAGCAAACTTCAGAGCGTGGAGATGAGGGTCC
This sequence comes from Mirza zaza, assembly GCA_008750895.1. Lineage (NCBI taxonomy): Eukaryota > Metazoa > Chordata > Mammalia > Primates > Cheirogaleidae > Mirza > Mirza zaza. Next base: position 12,812 of record VSMD01019898.1, on the reverse strand, counting down.
TACCCCGGCGACCAGCAACCCAGAGCTCTGGCCTGCAGAAGGAAAGAGTGAAGGCTGGGAACCAAAGCTGGGAGCCAGTCTGCTGGGATCGGTGCTGGCTAGAGGAGAAGGCAGGGTCTGATTTGGGGAGGAACAGACCCTCTGCCCCAGAGAGAGGCTGAGAGAGGCCAGGGCCCTGTATCCCAAGGGGGACCCTCCGCCAAACCCCTGAGATAGATCTTCTCTCATCCCATCAACTCCTGAAACTGTGCGCCCTCCAGGGACGCTCGCCAGGCCGCGCCAGTTGCAGTGAGTAGCGACCGGCAAGGAAGCGAGTTTTTACGCACACGCGTGGAAAGGCACCACTGAAAGAAATCACCATCCCAGAGGGGAGGCGTTATATATAGGTCGTTTCTCCCTCGATTGCACAGGGCGCCTGGCTGCGATGAGAAGTAGAGCTTTGAATCCAAGTGACCCGGCTTCATCGGCGCAACTCTAGCCACGACTGACTTTGGGCAATGCGTTCCCTTCGACCGCGCAGGGCCTCGGTTTTCCCATCTGTAGAATGGGGAGAAAGGAGGATGCCACGCGCTTCCTCGGGGCTCCTGCGTGGAGCAGATGCAATAACGTCAGAGTTGGAAGCCCTGTGCGCTGCTACGGTCAGCGTGAGCTCGGAGGCCAGGCCAGCTCGGTGGGAGCGAGACCCCCCCCACGGCGTCACGCAAACACCAACCGGGGCCAAGGCCTTCTTCGAGAGGGTCTTTTCAGAAGGTTCGGGGCGGGGAGCAATGCCTGCCTGGCAGAAAAACTTGCTGTGACGCACACGCGCGCAATGGGGCGACCCTGTCCCCAACCACTGCCAGCCACCCCCTCTGCGCAACCCGGAGAGTTTGGGGTCACGCGGGGGTGGGGGCGCCCAAGGAGCCGAAGTCTCTCGAGTCGGACCCCGGCTGCAGCAGCAGGAGCCTCGAGTCCACCACGGAGCGGCGCCCCCGTCCCCACCTCTGGCACCTGTCACCGGGGCGCGTTCCAGGTCCTCGCTCTCCTGCTCCCTCCCGCGTCCGAGGCGCAGACCCGGCGCCAGGCCCCGCCCCCGCCATCATTAGCGGAGATTACCCCAAACACTTGCTCTTTACCGCCTTTCTCCCTGCAGGCATTGGCGCGGCAGGCTGTCAATCAGCGCTCGGCGGCGGCCCCCCGCGCGGGGCTCGGCGATGCCAGCCTCGGCGACAGGCGGCGGCGGCGGCGCAGACACTCGGCCGCCCCGGGGCGCGCGCGGGGGCAGAGCCGGCGGGCGGGCGAGCGGGCGGCCTGGGAGCCCGGCGCCCGGCGGGGAGGGCGCGCGCCCGGGACGCCCGGCCCGCGGCGCCGCCGGATGGAGGGAGAGATGCAGCCGGCCGAGGAGGGGCCGAGCGGCCCCAAGATCTACAAGCAGCGCGGCCCCTACAGCGTGCTCAAGACGTTCCCGGGCAAGAGGCCCGCGCTGGCCAAGCGCTTCGAGCGCCCCGCCCTGCTGGAGCCGCCGCCCGCGCGCCCGCCGCCCTTCGCGCCGCCCGCCGCGGCGCCCCTCGGCGGCAGCGAGCCCTTCCCCGCGCCCGGCGCCCACCCCGCCGCGCCCGGCCGCGCCGCCGCCTCCTCGTCGTCGCCGTCCCGCGCGCCCGCCGCGCCCCAGGGCCACCTGCGGGCCCCCGCGCCGCCGCCCGCGTCGCCCGCCGCGCCCTCGCCCTCGTCCTCGTCCTTCGCCGCCGTCGTCAGGTTCGGCCCAGGCCCGGCGGGCGCGGGCGCGGGCGCGGGCGGCGACGGCTCGAGCCTGGAGCTCAGCGCAGGTACCAACTCCCGGGCGCAACTTCGCTGCCCGCCGCGGCCGGGCGCGGGCTGGGGGGGGGTGGTCCGGGGAGGGGGAGCCGGGGCCGCCGGCCGCGACCGTCGGGGTCGGGGCGCCCCGCGCGGACGCAACTTTGCGGGACCCGACGGCGCGCGCCTAACAGGTGGCTCCGCGGCGCCCGGGACGCGCGGCGGCGGCGGCGGCGGGGACCGCGCGGGCCGGGGCCGGGGCCGGGGCCGGGGTGGGGCCCGCGCCCTCGGGTGACAGTCGCGGCCGCGCGGGGCGGCTCCTCTTACCCTTGGCTGCCTCACTCTTTCCCTCCCGCTCCGTCCCTTCCCCTTCCCGCGCTCCACTCCCGTGCCCCTGGCCCCCGCCTCTCCCCGGCTGCCCGTGCGCTCGCGCCGTCGCGTCCCCGCCGGTGGCTCTCTGGCTCCGCGTCCCTCCCTGCGTGCGCCCGTGCTCCCCGCGCGCTCGCCGCCCTTCCCCACCCGAGCCCCGGCCCGAGGATGCGACGGCAGGCCCCTGCGCGCCATCCTCGCCAGGGCCACTGCTCGCCCCTGCGCTGTCTTCGCGCCGGATGGCGACACCCCACCCTCCCTGGCGACATCCCACCCTCCCCCGGGGCCCTAGAGCTGGGCGCGCTCGCCTGGCTCCCGCCGCCCCCGCCGCCGCCCCCCCCCCCCGGCCCTGTCTGTGGGTGCCGACCACGGGCCTGGCCCCCGCGCGCACCTGGGCCGCGCCCCGCGGAAGCGCCCACCCGAGGGGCCGGGGCCCCCTCCGGTACCCCGAGTCTCCGAGGAAGCCGGCCCTCGTCTGCCCGTCTACAGGGGGAGACGACGGGCAGGTGCGCGCGCGCGCGGGGCGCAGCCTGGGCCTGCCCCCATAGAGCATCACCGTTGTTGTCGCTCGGTCTCAACCAAAAGTTCCTGTTCAGGCCTTTGGTGGCACTTTGGAGACCCTCGAATTCCTGCGTGTCTGTGAGCCCCAGGCCCCTTTCCCCCCAAGGAAAGGAGAAGAGCGTTGTCTCTAAGTGAGTTATAGGCCCCCCCTCCCCAGCTAACATCCTGCTGTTTGCCAATATTTTGACACATGAAGGATTGGTTTGGAGGGAGAAAATCTAATCACAGGTTATGGCAAAGACTCGGTCTGTCAGATTCCTCCCTGCTTCGTAGATGCTGGAAGCTTCTGAGTGGGGTTCTTGGGGGGCTTCCTTATTGTTGGTGGGGTGCGTTTTTTTTTCCAGTTGCTTCTTGGCCCAACATTGCACTGTGTGTGTTTTATATTCTTTATTAGGCTGCTCCCCGACTTCATGCTCCTCCTTAGTTTTCTTGTCTTCCCCCTTCTTGATGGGGTTCGTGTGCTCTCTCTCCAGGCTGGGGGCAGGGGGGCTGTCTTATTTTCTCCCAAACTACTTCTTGTTCATGCCCGTGTTTGTTTATTCCCAGGCTTAGTTAGTTTTATCTCTGGTTTTTTTTTTTTCATGTTGGTTTCCAGTCCTTGCGTCCTTTCCCCATTTCCAATAAATTTGGTTGCTCCTTTGCGTCACCCTCAGTTCCACCACTGTTCGCTGGGCTTTTTTCTTTCCCTTTCTCTGCCCGGTGGTGTCTTTGCCTCTTGCTTGCTCTGCCCGGTGGTGTCTTTGCCTCTTGCTTTCTCCTCTCAGTCTTGCTGACTGTCTTCCAACCTTTCCTCCCCTTTATATACGGGGTGTAAATCTGCTCCTCTCATGTCAGTTTGCACCCATCGTTTTAACCTGCCCTGTCTGCTGTGTTGCTGCTTTTTTTTTTTTATCTGCACCAGGTAACTTGTTGCCTTCCTCTGCCCTCCTCCTCCTACAGCAGTTCTCTGCCGTCTTTCATTCACGTGGAGGTTTCCCCGCTCCCCCATCCTTCTTACCTTGTTCTAAATGTTCTCTTTCCCTGTTTCTTCTAATGTCCCGTCTATTTTGTCTCTGTGCCCAGGTGGACACTGAATCTAAAGGAGAGGAAGGGGGCTTTGTTGATGCCCCTTCAAACTTCCCTGTGTTTCCTTTTATTCTCAAGGCTGCATTAAAAAAAAAGAGAGAGAGAGAGAGAGATCATTGAGAGGGGTAAACTTGATCACGCCAAGGGCTGGATCACGCCTAGCGCTGGTTGGGAAGATGGGAATTGGATGGTAGGTTATGGGGGAAATAGTCTGGGGGCAAAAAAAAATAAAAATAAAAATAAAAATTGTAGACCTTGGACATCTTGCGCTGTGGTCATCAATATTCATCACTGATGGAGAAAAGCCATCTCACAAGAGGCACGGGGACATGAGTGGCTGTCAAAGGGGCGGCCACCTGAAGAGCTGGTTGGTTCTTTGAGAAACTAGTGGTGGCACTTGGAACCAATGACCTCGTGGGGACACCCAGGCCCGGCTCAGCGCTGGGTAGGGGCGGGGTGGGGCAGGGTGGGGCGCTTGGCCTGTTGTTTTGCCACCTTTGCCACCAAAGCACAGTGTCTCGGCCCACCTGGTACACTGAGAATAGTCACAACGTGGCTAGCCATGACAAGAGTCAAGGCTAGGAGAAGCGACTTCGCCTAGTGTCCAGGGTAAAGGCGGTGAAAAGATGGAAAGGACCGAAGCGAATCCTATTTGCCATGAAGGGCCACAAACCTCTGAGAACAGAAATAGGTGATGAAAAAAATAGATTTTTTTTTTTCCTCCCCAGCATTCTTATAAAATCTTCATTGTAAGAGTATAATTTTCCTTAAAAGGGGGGGGGGGTTAATACGCCACGGTCTTTAAAAGCGTATTCTTCCTCTGTGGGAGGCTTAGAGTTAAAACCCACGTAGATCTTGATATGCAGCCTAAATTTGGCACGAGGAAATGGGAAATTGCATCTTTAAGCAGAGTACAATCAAAAATGAATTACAATAAATCCTATATAATTACATAGGTCATTCTCTTTAATGAGATTTTATTAACCTGACTGTCAAGCTTTTGAGTCAGGCAGATATTTTATCTTCTCCAACTGATAAAAGTGTCAGCCATAAACCACCATATAAATATTCATAAATCTACACATCTGTGGCAGCCTATCAGCATCATTCTTTTGGACATTAAAAGCATTCTAATTACTTTCTGTCTAGCAGAGCTGAAATGCTGCCTGTTATAGTATGTGCTTGGCAGGCGTGATTGCTTTTGTTTGCCGTCACAAATAGCAGCACCCTATTTTATATACCGATGGACCAGAAAATATTCAGGCGTTGACTGAGCAGGATGAATATTAGGAAGCACCATCTGGTTTTGATAGCACCGAGTATATTAACTCATCTGTTAATTTTTGACACATCGTTGATTTATTTATTTAGAAAAATTGCATCCTGTTTCGCTGTGTTGATGTTTGCCATTATAGGGGAAAAAAAAAAAATTGGATGGCATTTTTTTTTTTTTTAAAAGAGGCATAGTTCACTGGTTTCAGACAAGGGTGATGCTTTCATTTTCTAACTCCTATTTTCTGTGTCATGAAGTCCTCTCTTAAAAAGAAGTTAATGTTTTAAGGAAATCGTCTATATTGGAACTAGTTAGAAACCCTTTGGTAGGGTATAATGTATGGATAGATGATAGTAGGTCACTAGAAAAAAAAAAATTTCTGCTTCTGCATTTTTAATGTTAATATATTTCACCCTTCGCTGGGCTAAAATCAAAAGGTTACCACTAATCTTGACTGCTGTGATCTCCTTCATAGAGACGGAATTCTCTTGGGGTTGTGCTGTGATGGGCAAGTTCCATTCGAGGCTTCACTTACAAAGAAGGGCTGCAAAGTAGGGGGACTGCGCTTGACTGCTTGCCTTCCATCTCTCTTCGGATTCACTTATCAGATTTAGGGTGGATTAAACCACTTAAATTCAGGGGAATCTCAAGAAATGAATTTTTTAATTAAAAAAAAAAAAAAAAAAAACAATCATCCCGGGTTTAGATTTTGGAATCGGACTAGGCACAGTTTGCAGCGTGATATATTGTCTCCCAGTGGGCCTCCCAATAGAGCAAAATAAACGAGAGAGAAGTGGTCGTTTCAGAGTGCTTTGTGACTTACTAACAGTTGGTGGTGTTTCCTGTCAGAGAAGCTAGGGAGAAAGCAGACTGTTTTAAAATCCCTCCGTCAACTGCTGACTCTGTATTTCCCTGCCATCGCTTGAGTGTGGCCTTCTTTGGCTGCAAAATAAATAAATAAATAAATAACAGTTAAAAAAACAAAATAAATGTTCACACTTTGCTCAATTAAGAATCAGGGATCGATAGCCATTCAATTGTGTTCGTATGAAAACAGAACTTTTCTCCATTTATTTGGTGGTAGCGGGCCTCACACAGTACTTGCATGTCTAATTATATTCTGTCTAGAAAGCTGAAGTATTGCTGGCTGAGATAGGTATTAAGTGGAAAGAGTTGCTCTTTTCCACTAAGTGTAACGGTAATATTTTTCATTACACTCCTCCATATATCAATGTTAAAATACTATCCAAATATTTCAAGATATTAAAAAGAGGGGGAAAAAAATTCGACTTTAAGGGTTACAGCTGCTAATTTTGCATAGTATCCATTCTGAGAACAAATTCAGAATGAAGCATTTAAAAAAACTGCAGGCAAGAACTATTTTATGATGGCAGCGATTTGCTCTTGTTCCGAGTGTACTTTAATAGATTATCTTCATAATGTAGTATATTACATAATGATTTTTTTCTCAGCATGTTACGAGTTTATCCTTCAATTAAGAAAACAAATCACACTTGTCCCTAAGTCAGATATTTTTTTTTTTCCCTTAAAAATCTATGCTCTAATGTGATTTATCAATATGATTACAACTGCTGAGTGTTTTGCAGGACAATGAACAAATATATCGGTGTGATTCTTTCCAGGCGCGATTTTATTTTAGTCTTTCCTTTCCTATTTCGACCTTCTGATCAAGGTTATGCTAAAGGTGTATAGGCTGTAGATCAATTGGGACTGTGCTGATTAAAATGCAAACAGTAAATACAACTCCAGGTCTTGAATGGGATTATAGGATTAGAATGAATGGAAACTGCTGTTGTGCTAGAACTGAAAATTCCCGATCAATATCAGCCTTTGATTTCACTTTATAAAAGAACAAAAACCAAGAAGTGAAAAAAAAAACGAGAGTACAAGCTCTCGAAACTTCCCCTAGTATGGTTCCAACTGTTTACTTTCTTGTTTATTTGGTTTTGGTCATAGCAAAGCAATGACACCCCCAAATACTTGGGGGACTCAGCACAAGGGTCAATGCAGGCCGCATAGTATACATCAAGTAATTAAAAAGGATAAATGGAGCTAACAAACTGTCAAGAAAGATAGGTTTTCTCCATCTGCCTTGATAAACGCAGGTTCCCAATGACCTGGTTGGACTTTCCCGTGAAGCGTCATCTTCTGCTAGGACGGCCCCACTGGCTCCGGTATGGATGCCCCTAGTCTGGACTTCAGGTGTGGCACCGTGGCCTGTCCTTGGGCTGGTGGGTCCGGGAAGAGACCAGCCGGGTCCTCAAAGCAGACCGAGCAGGGAGGGGTGGCTCCTGGATCTCGGGTCCCCTCTGCAGGAAGAGCGTGGGTCGGGGGGGTAGGACCGGGCAGGGGTGGGGTAGGTCCGGGCAGGGGCCCCCCTGCCTGGGTCCGAGTGTGCAGCCCTGCTCCGGCAGGAAGCAGGGAAGTCCCACCCAGGGAGCAAACGGTCCTGCGGACGCCCAGCCTGCCTGGGGCGGTCTTGCTGCCCCCTCCCGAGCCAAGCAAATCCGAAAACTCTCTAACCTGAGATTCTCCGTGTGTGTCTGCACCAGCCCCTGCCTCGGCTACGGGAGCTGTTCTGGAGGCCCGAGCTGGCCCTGTCACCCAGGTGCGGCTCGTGACCCCTCCTGGGCAGGAGCTATCTGGCTTCCGAGTTCTGACCTGCGGTTTGCACGGGGGGTTCAGGGGCAGCAGCATTCGATACATTCCGGAGAGGCGGGGGCTGGTTCTCGCGTGCAGCGCTGCTGGCTGTAAGTGCGTCTTCTTACTGAAAAGTTGGAAAAGAGCACGTGGACGCTTCTGCCCCCAATACCTTACCGTGTTTCCCTGAAAATAAGACCCACCCAAAAAACAAGCCCTAGCAGGATGTCTAAGCATGTGAGCCATAGAAGCCCTACCCTGAAAATCAGCCCTGGTGACGGGCGTGGCTGCGCAGCGCATCTGCACAACCCACGCGTGTCGTCGCCGAGCGGGAAAGAACACGAGCAGCCCTTCTCATCTGCCCCGTGAGAGCTCTAGTGCTCCACAGGAGAGATCGGGGCCGGTGGTTCTAAAGGAAATAGAGTCGAAAGACACTCAGGATGGGATTCGGGGTCTGGAGAGTGAGGATGATGTTCCAGAAGAAGACGGCTTCACTCTATTTGAATCAATGGAGATGGTTGTACCGTACATAAAAAAAAATAACACTCCCCCTGAAAATCAGCCCTAGGGTGTCTTCTTGAGGAAAAATAAATAGAAGACCCCGTCTCGTTTTCGGGGAAACACGGTAGTCACTTCAAGAAAGAACAGTCAGAAAACGGGAAACCTCAGAGCACTCACTGAGCACCGCACGCAGGTCTCTCGGAGTGCGGTCTCCTTGCTCCTGTGTCCTGGGGTTCCTCGAGCGCTTGTCACTGCGTCTTTGTTGGCTCATCGTGCCCGTGTGCACCTCGCCATTTTTTTTGTATTTCGAAAGTTCCCTTTTTTCTCCAGGAAAAAAAGAAAACGCAGCTGGTCTGCATTTCCACAGCGAGCAGGCGGCGAGTTGCACGTCTGCCGTGGACCACAGTCGTTGGCACCTGCGGTGGCCGGTGTTTTGCCTGTTGCCCCGATTCTGGGTTGGTGGCCGGGGGACGGGGGACAGGAAATAAAGGCATCCTCGTGCCACTCCCTAAGCCCTAGAGAATTCTCCTCTCCTGTGTTCACAGCAGCCAGGAAAGCAGAGAGTCTGCCTCTTGACATTTACCTTTAGGGCGAATCTTCCAGACCCTCAGCCTGTGAAATCGCATTTCCACGATTTGGGTTTCTTTTTTTTTTGTTTGTTTGTTTTCCTTTCTCCTTTGTTTGTTTCTGCAGTGAGTCGATTGCTTTCTGTTTGCTCTTTGCTTTTCACTGCTTGACGGTTGATACGCATTTGAGTTCACGGGTGCCGGCACCGTTTTTTTGGAGACCCATTGGTCTTGGGCAAGACCCGCTGCTGCTTCTGCCGCTGCTCCACGAGCCTGGTGCTGGCCGGGGACAGGACAGCCAAGCTCACAGATACACGAGAGGCAAGAAGCGCGCTCGCACGGGCCTCAGACGGCGCGCACGGTTGTGTTAGACGGCTCATCCTTTGCCTGTAGCCCTACTCTTTGTGTTTTTCCCCCATTGGATTTCCAGCGAGCTCTTCAGAAAGACTTCTCTCTCTCTGCCCCAGCTCGCATCTGGGAGCCGTGCGCTCTCTGCAGGGACGGCATCAGCCGATTAATAGCAAGGGCGTGCGGGCACCCCAGAAATAGCAGTAATGATTGCTCTAAGCCCTCCCGTCAATGAGGACCGGAGTTGGGGCTGGCTCGTGTCGTTAGGGTGAAGATATCAGTGAAGCCCGAGGTGTGAGCTCAGGCTCCTGCAGGCCAGTTAATGCCACGGGGAAGGGGTGGGGGGTCCCTGTACGATGACACCCATGGTCGCAGTCCAGCCGTTTCTTAGCGTAAGGGAGCGGGGGTGACTCTCCGGGCAGACTTTTTTTTTTTTTAACACATTCGAGTGTTAAAACCGTGGTTCATCCCTTGCCTTTGGCTGTGGGTGACGGACGTGTCCTCTCGTCTGCGTTTCAGAGAGCCGGATGATCCTGGACGTCTTCGCCCAGCAGTGCAGCCGGGTTCTCAGCCTCTTAAACTGCGGAGGGAAGTTTCTGGACTCCGGCCACCCTCCCTCCCTGGTTTCTTGTGTCAAGCAGGAAGGCTCGAGCTACGGCGAAAGGCAGGAGCATTGTCACCTGGGGAAAGGGGCGCACGGCCAGAGCCCAGACGGCCCGGACGCGGAGATGCAGTACGTGCAAAGGAAGCAGCGGACTTCCGCCTTCCTGAGGGTTTTCACCGACTCCCTGCAGAACTACCTGCTCTCGGGGGGCTTCCCGGCGCCCAGCGCCTCCTCGGCCGGCGAGTACGGCCACCCGGCCGACGTGGACCCTCTCTCCACCTCCCCCGCGCACACCCTCGGGGGCTGGACTTCCCCAGCAACGTCCGAGTCCCACGGCCACCCCTCCTCGTCCACACTGCCGGAGGAGGAGGAGGAGGAGGAGGAGGAGGAAGGCTACTGTCCCCGGTGCCAGGAGCTGGAGCAGGAGGTCATTTCGCTGCAGCAAGAGAACGAAGAGCTCAGAAGGAAACTGGAGAGCATCCCAGGTACCCCGCCCGCCGCCGCCGCGCTGTTTGCAAGACAGGCGAGGCGGCCCGTGTTCCTTTCAGTTGCGTGAGGGGTCTGCGTGTCTGCGCTTAGCGTGTGTGTAAATTGGTGTGCATGGGATTTTTTTTTTTTTCCAGGCAGCGAGATGCAGAAAAAGCTGAAAAACAGGTGTGCACAAAGGGTCCTTGGCCTGCCCAGGGCCGGACAGCAATGTCAGGCTGAGCGGCCGGCCGACCGGGCCCTGTTTGAGTTCCAGTGCTCTTGGGTCTGGGCGCTGGTCCCACGGGGAGGTGTCTCTGGCAACGTAAAGGTGATTCCTAGACGTGGTCCAGTGACATCAAAACAGGTGGAGCGCGACGAGCTCGAGTTCCCTTCAGAAAGTGGTCTCGTGCCTTTAACGTGGCTTCTGTGTTTTCGAAGCTTTGATGCACACGTTGTATTAGTCAGTGACAGAAATATAAAATGGAGACAATTGAAATGAAATGAAAACAATTGAAAACAAATGAAAACAATTTCGGAGGCAGGACTCAGGCAGTACTGAACTGCTGAACTTAGTGGAACGGTCTCTTCCGTTCCACTAATTTCCCTCGCCGTTCTTTTTAAGTTTGTCAACAGGTGTAAGCCTCCCTTTAGCGTGCAAATTCCCCTTTAAAGTTATTAGGAACCTATAAACTAGGCTGGGCGCGGTGGCTCACGCCTGTCATCCCAGCAGTCTGGGAGGCCGAGGCGGGAGGATCGCTCGAGGTCAGGCGTTCCAGACCAGCCTGAGCAAGAGCGAGACCCTGTCTCTACTGAAAAAAAAAAAAAAAATATATATATATATATATAGAAAGAAATTAATGGGCCAACTGATATATATAGAAAAAATTAGGCGGGCGTGGTGGCCCATGCCTGTAGTCCCAGCTGCTCGGGAGGCTGAGGCAGGAGGATCTCTTGAGCCCAGGAGTGTGAGGTTGCTGTGAGCCGGGCTGACACCAGGGCAACAGAATGAGACTCTGTCTCAAAAAAAAAAAAAAAAAAAGAATTGCCAAATCAGAAGTTAATCTTCTCGTCCTCCTTTCCTTTAAAAGAGCTGCCAAAAGAGAGCCCAGGTTTGGCTGAGAACGTTTTGGAATTGGGTCAAGCTGGGTTGTCCGGTGCACGAGAAGCCGGAGTGGCGGCAGCTCCATTGTCTCTCTCGGCCTTGGCGCCCTGGGCTGCGAGGCTGCGGCTTTTCCCGGGCAGACCCGGGAGGGATGCAGTGGACTAGGGCACCCAGCCGGCCTGTCGCCCGAGTCAGAGAGGCAGGTGCTCGCTGGGACTCACGGCTCTGCATGCCACGGACCGCTCGCCATCATGGCTTTACCTCCACGGGGCATTTCCTGCGCTTACTCCCTCCCACTCGTCTTCATTCTCTGGGGAGAAAACAGTGACCTACAAGCCACCCAGCCCCAGAGACTCACATCAGCCCATCGGAGCCACGAGCACGGGGGCCCAGCGCTGGAGTGCTCGCTCTGCAGTGCGCCTCGGTCCCGTCTTGGCCGGGAGTTGCCGAGTGCAAGGGCAGGGGACACGAATGTCCCGGTAGATTGCTACCGTCTGATTCCCGATCCTAAATCTTTGGCACGCTGGGTGTCCTTGCTGCGTCCCTGAGCAGAGTGGGGAGGTTGGGTCTGCCTCCCTTCCCCCCCCCCCCGCACCTGTCCCGGGGGTCAGGCGTCCCTTCTCCGCGACACCCCGCCTTGTCCCGCCACCACTCACTGTCCCTGCCTCCCAGGGGGAGACGGAAGAGCCGCCGTTTCTGGAGCCCCTTGACGATCTGACATTGGAGGACTGTTGGCTCGGATCAGTCTGGTGGCCACTCCCGTCACTGTGAGATACCCCGGCCCTGCTGACGGTCCCTTCCGCGAACCCGAACCAATAGCCATGTCGCAACGGAGAACCACGGCCGCGTGGAGAAATGCCGGCGGGAACCCAAACCCGGTTTATCCGTGGTGGGCAGGAAAAAACTCACACGAAACGGAGGGAGTATTGGCCGGTCTGTGGTTATGGGTCACCTGTGCCCGTGACCGAGGGACACGTGGGTTGAAGTGCCACCTGCAGTGGGAGACGTGACCACAGAGGGGCATCGCCGTGTCTGTCCTCCTGCCCTCACCTTCCGACCCCCGAGTCTGGGCTGAACGACAAACCGGCACCGCGGGCGGACGGTCACCCAGAAACCCGCTCCTCGCTCTGTCAGCTGCCCACGTCCCTTGGCAGAAGGTCTGCCACGCCTAGACGCTCGTGGCGCGCTGGTTTTTGCGTGTCACGAGGCCACCTGCCGGCCCCTCTCTCTCGTTTTTTTTTTTTCAGAGTCGCCTGCGGGTGTCCGCAGTTCAGAGTCTCACCCCAGGGAGAAAGCCTTCTCCTGTGTTTTCTTTTCTGGTGGGTCGCATCACATGAGAAAATGAGGAAGTCTGTTTAAAAAGTGACATTGTTTTTGTTTTTAAGAGAGAGAGTGAAAATAGGTTAAAAGAAAAGAAAAAAAAAAAGCCACAAGAGGAAAAGACACTGGGGCCAGGAATAGGAAGGGCTGAGAGGAGGAAGAGAGCGGGCAGGGGCTGCCCAGTTAGAGGGACAGTTCGTG
>VSMD01019896.1:0-21383 GCA_008750895.1 Mirza zaza | reverse complement strand
TTTCCAGAGGATTTTATTTTTTTTTATTTTTTATTTTTTTTTGAGACAGAGTCTCACTTTATTGCCCAGGCTAGAGTGAGTGCCGTGGCGTCAGCCTAGCTCACAGCAACCTCAAACTCCTGGGCTCAAGCAATCCTGCTGCCTCAGCCTCCCAAGTAGCTGGGACTACAGGCATGTGCCACCATGCCCGGCTAATTTTTTTCTATATATATTAGTTGGCCAATTAATTTCTTTCTATTTATAGTAGAGATGGGGTCTCGCTCTTGCTCAGGCTGGTCTCGAACTCCTGAGCTCAAATGATCCGCCCACCTCGGCCTCCCAGAGAGCTAGGATTACAGGCTTGAGCCACCTCGCCCAGCCTCCAGAGGATTTTAAATGCTGGGGTTGAATAAAAATGTGGACTTCAGAATTTGCTATGAACAGTCACCTACTTCTGTATTCCAGATTTTTAAAAAAGAACATTGAGAAAGCTGAATAAGAAATGGATATTAAATACAACCTGGATGTTTTTCCTCTAACTTTTCTAGACTAGCCAGTCAAGCACTTGTGATTGGACATAATATTAATAGGAACACATGTTTTAAAGAACAACTCTGGAATCATGGAACAGCCAAAAGGAAAGGCTTAGAAATAACTAGATAATGAGGATAAAATTCTCACGAAATGAAAGGGGGAGGGGGAAAGATTCTCTAAGAAAAGAAGCAATGTAAAATGGTAACATGCTATTAAAAATTTGTTCCTACAGGGATAACTACCATTTCTAACCCTTGGCCCCACTCCCTTCCTTTCAAAGCAGTTAACTCTGCAGATGGAGAGGTGCTATCTATATTTTGTTATTACAGGAATTCTGGGTGAGGACCTGCTTGAGCTATCTCTTTGTTGTTCACTGCTACTCTGAAGAGTGGATAGGGAAGAAGAAAGGAAGAGGTACAGAAAGTAGCCTGTAGATTTTTATGCATGTGAGCCTTTTTCTAGTACATTTACAGGAATGTATGTTTGTGGGAATAGCAAGGGTAAATGTGTTTGCCCCACGGGGCTTGGCCACAATCTCTCCCACCTTCATATTTACTTCTCCTTTCTCCAGTATGTTTGGAGGTCAACACATTAGAATTTTCAGAGGAGAACTTTTAGTCAAGAGAGTGATGGAGGAATAAATTTTGCAGTTAAACACCTCAATAATAATTTGACTTGTAGCTACTTAGGGAACATTGACTTTCTTTGACAGCTCCTCCTAGGAGAAAAAAAAATTGAGGATAAATTCAAGATCCCCAGGCCAAAGAAGGCAATGGGGGCATTATTTTAGCCCTAACTCTTATTTACCTGGCTCTTTAAATGTCTTTGTATATGTCCAGAAGGAGCTGAAGGAAGAAGGATGCTTTCTGCTACAGAGAAGAGAAACTGAAGGCTGCTTCTACAGGACCAGCACTAGGGGGCACCGGAGCAAAGTATACTGAGCATGACCTGTGAGACTGCCAAAGAGCTTCAACTCTGGAAACTAGGGGAACAGAGGAAATACCCATTGGTGAAACCCAGTGCACTTCCATTTCAAATAAATATCTAAGCCTATTCTTGATATAGTCTTCTCATATACTTCATTTCATAAAATAGTGTTTACTGTTGAGTTAAATTATAAATTGAATTTAAACTTTAAATATAACTGCCATTCATAATGTCCTGAATGACATTAGAGAGGAAAAATAAATTTTAGAAAGTACTCCCTAAAAAGCAATTTGGCAGTATGTATCAAGAACTTTAAAAGTATGCACTACCATTGACTCAGCAATTTCATTTCTAAGAATATAATACAAGATGAAATGCTGAAAAACACAGAACAAGCTTTTGTACCAGAATGCCCATCATAGCATTAATTTTATTAGCAAAAATGTTTAAACCTAAATATCCAAGAGAGGAGAGTGGTAAACTAAATTATGGTATAGTTACACAATGGATTAGGCATACATTAAAAATATTCTCTATAAACATTTCTTAATAACTGAAGGAAATGAAATGTTAGTTGAAGAGAAGATACACAATTGTAAATACATTATCATCTCAATAAGATTAGAAATATATGTAAGAAAAAATATTACAAAAATACACCAAAATATTAACAGTGATATCCACAGATGGTAAGATCTGAGAGTTTTATTTTGTTTTTATTTTTCTATTTTTTCTTTTACAATGAGCATGTACCCAAGAAAGTTTAAATTTGTGAAAACCACTCTACCTTATATTTTGCACAAAATAAGCATAATTTATTAATTTAAAATGTAAGTGACCCTGCAGAGATTTAAATGAATTTCTATAAATATATTAATGACTAGAAAAAAACATACAGATGTGGTCAATTGGCTTGCTCCCTCACTAGCTAAATGACCCACTCCATCTTAACATTTTCTCAACAAAACAAAATTACTTCATGTAATAGACTTTCAGGTTGCTTCTAAATGACCAACATTACAAATGTTAAATATATTAAACATTTATAAATACCCCAATATCTACTGTATTACATTTAAATTTTAGGAAAAAAATTAAAGGAGAAAAAGATGATAGAGTTTTACTTGGATCATTACAGAAGTCCTTCCTGTACTTTAAAAATTAAACCACTGGCATTACAAATAGTCATTTAAAATCACAGTAGCTCCTCATCTAAACACCCTTAGGCATACGGAATGACGACAGAAATCTAGCTGTGTGATATAACTGCCCTATACCCAACGGATTAATAGATACTGCTAGTTTTTGTTCAATGAGGAGTCAACCATAGAACATTTGTTTAAAAAACAAACAAACAAACAAATAATGAGGGCCAGGTACAGCGGCTCATGCCTGTAATTCCTGTACTTTGGAGGCCAAGGCAGGAGGACTGCCATGAGTTGGGGCAATGAGCTGGAGACCAGCCTGGGCAACACATCAAGAATTTGTCGCAACAACAACAACAACAACAAAATTAGCCAGGCTTGGTGGAATGCACCTGTAGTCCCAGCTACTTGAGAGGCTGAGGCAGAAGGATCACTTACGTCCAGGAGTTTGAGGTTATAGTGAGCTATGATTGGTCCATTTTTATTCCAGCCAACCTGGGCAACAATGCCAGACCCTCTCTCTAAAACCCCAAAAAACCTAACAAAAAACCCACTACAACAAAATCCTCTTGAACTAGTATTAAAAGCTTAATAATATAAGAATTTAAAGAGCACTAACAGAAAGACCACTAGATTGAGATTCAAAAGACTAGTGCTATAAGTCTGATCTTCGGTAAATCCAAACCTCTGGAAGACTCAGATTCCTTACATATCAAGTGGGATTATGACAATAACCACTTCATGGGATTATTATGAAGATTTAATTAAATCAGAGCCTTTATGTTTATGTGATATATAAAATGTAAAATATAAATAAGGTAATTATAACAACAATGTCCCCTTCTAGGCCTCATCTAAAATGAAGAGGTTTCATCAAATGACTTCCAAATTCCCTTATACTTCTAATATCACATTTATAAGCAACAGAATAATGTTGCTACACCAAATAAGACACAGGATACACTAAGAATTTTTCTAGTATGCTAGAAACTAAACAGCTAAACAACTCTGTGAGTTATATGTGATAAACCAAAAATGAGAATAGTATGGAGAATCACGACATTTTTGTTCTTAACAGTTTTTAAAAATTATTTTGTGATAAAAGTAATCACTGTTAAGCAACATTAACAACAAAAACAACCCCTCAAAGTGTCAAAAAGTATGAAGTATAAAGTAAATCTCTCATCCTTATGCCTGACCCCAAAGAAATTCTATTTCTCAGAGATAACCACTATTAAGACTCTTATGTATCTATCAAGACAGCTTCAGAATAACAGTTATTAGCATAGACTGCAGAATTTTAGAGCTAAAAATGATTGGCTCAATACAACTTTCAATTTTACAAATAAGTAACTCAAGACAAAGATAGGTTACTTTTTACATGTTACCAATATCTGGAAAGCACCTTACAATTCATAAAATGCTTTAACATAAATTATCTACATTAAGATTATTCATATGACTTGCATCAAGGTTATAGAAGTTAATGATAAGACTGGAACCACAGCTAGGAAGTTGCCATCTTATCAAATGACGTGCTAATACTATAAATTATATTTGTACGAAGCTTATGTATGTAGCTTTTAAATTCTCAAAGATATCCTACATCATATAGGGATCAGAAAGTTTGATAATTCCTGATCTAGTAATTATATTTAAGTTATTGTTTTAAAAGGAGGAATCTTGGCAATAAAAGATTAATTTTTAAAGTTTGCATGTGTCTTGAGACTTCAAGCTTTTCAAGACTGTCACTTAGAGAACCACTTATTTTTAATTAAAAAAATTTTTTTAGACACAGAGTTTTGCTTTGTCACCCAGGCTGGAGTGCAGTGATGAGATCATAACTCACTGCAGCCTCAAATTTCTGGGCTCAAGTGATCCTCTTGCCTCAGCCTCCTGAGTAGCTGAGACTACAGGTGTATGCCACGAGGCCCAGCTAATTTATTTTTATAGAGACGGGATCTTGATATGTTGCCCAGGCTGATCTTGAACTTCTGGCCTCAGATCATCCTGCCTCGGCCTCCCAAAGTGCTGGAATTACAGGTGTGAGGCATGAGCCACCATGCCCAGCTGAGAACCACTTTTAAATTACAATATAAGTGATACACAATGATTACTGAATACACTTAGGGTTAAATTTTTAAAACACTACCAACAACTTCAAAGTGAGAAGGAGTAACTCAAGACACCTAAGTAAGGAAAATTTCACATAGATATAAATGAACACAAAACTACAAAAGGAAATCAAATAAATAATAAAGCACCTAAAAGATGCTGTAGCATTCTTTCTGGCAAAAAGAAAATCTGTGCTGGTCACAAAATCTGCATTGTTGAAGATGAAATATGTAGTATGACTGATGACAAAAATAAAGCCATCTTTTATTAGGACAATGTTTCAGACAAAAAGTAGATAGAAAGGTAATAAATTTCAACATAATTCTGCTACAATGCAATTAAAAGAAAAAGTAGGTTTCAGAATAGAGATTTTCACTCGAATCATGGAATATAGTTGTAAAAGGACAAAATGTAAATGAGATTTAAAAGGAAGAATTTTAATTATGCTGAATTTTTAGGGAAGTATGTATTCTTAAATTTACTAAATGTAATTATTAATATTTATCCAAAATACATGTAACTCAGATAACCAAAATGATGTCCATGAAAAAAATAAAATATAAAAATTCAACCAAAATTTAAAAATCAGAATAAAAGTAATTATGTATAAACTCTAGCTATCAAATTTTAACACAAATTCAATTTCCTTTAATTTTACCATATAATAAACATTTCAAAAACATGAAAATGTAATACAGTTTTTAAGTGGCTTTTATTATGAAGAAAAGGTTAACTGTAATTTTTGCTCTTCAAGATTAAGCTCGCCAATAAAATAGAAAAACCAATCACTTTCCAATGGGACTTTAGAAAAAAAAAATAGAAAAACCAAGAGGCTAACCCAAATATTACTATCCTTCCAATTAAAAACAAACAAATAAAAAACATCAACTATTTTCCAAATATAGAGAAATCTTCAAATTATTAATCAGAAAGAAAAAAATTCTTTGAGAAAATAATGGTCCATATCAAGCTATTGGTTCTATATGCAAATGAATTAATCATCTTTACTGGTTAAATAGCTTCTGTTTTGTTAAGATGAAGATATGTAAACATTCTAATCTTTATTTGGTTCTTTAACCAATGTTTGCTTTTTAGTCATATACTCAAGCCTCTTTCATTACATGAAATAACTGAAACATTTATTTTATATTTGTATCAGATAATTCCAATGTAAAGTATTTTTTGCCTAATTTTCTTCATGGTTCTATTCATGGTTTCTTGTTTTGAGTTGAGTGATTTTTTACTATGAGTTCACTTTCCTTAAAATTTTATTTGTGGAAAATTCTTTAAGGCAAGTTCCTTTGGAAGAGATGGAGATTTAGATCTGACTTTATTAGGTGCTTTGGGATACTCCACTACAGAACACTTAAAATCAAAATTTCAACTTGTTTATTTTTATGATTGAAATTGCATGAATTCTGGGTGAAAACCTAAGTGAAAGCTAGGGCATGGTTATAAGCTTTCATGGGAAATCAATTTTTCTCCACTTTAATCAATGACGGATTTTAAGACAGGATATTTTCCTTATAATCCTCCAGCCCATGAATGGAACTGGTATAGGTTTATTTCTAGTTTATCCTTATGCTGAGAATAGCTCTTTAGGATGCCAACTTAATCAAGGAGATGTGTCCACATGTTAGACATTCTACCTTGGAAGGGCCTTGGACTTTGTCTAGATTAGAAAAGATCCTCAAGGTGAAGCAAACTTCAGTGCTCTTTTTTTACTTTCTTGATCCTATTTTCACTTAATCCCCAGCCATATTTTGATTTCTGTTTTGCATGGTCATAGATTAAAAATCTTTTAAACAAAATTTTATCCAACATTTTAAGTTGTTTTTAAGTTGATGAGGGTTGTGTTCACTCTGGGCCCCTAAGTGCCATATGGCTAGAATCAAAAGCTACATTCTCCTACCTTTCAATATTATTCTTTTTTATAGCAGGTCATCTATCACAGCTTTTGTGTCTATTGTAGTTTTTTCTTACAAGAATATTAACTATATAAACAACTATGATTCTAGTGCTTGAAGATTTTGGCTATCTTCCAAAAGAGGTAAGTAAATATACATACTCATAAGATAAAGCTTATGATCAAGAACTGATAACAATTATCATATATTTTATTAAAGATTACAATAACTTATAATAACTGATAATATTATTAAATAAAGAGTTAAGCAAGGTTATTATTTTAGTAATAACCCTCTGCCTACAGAAACTCTTACTTACTTTGGAAGGAGAACCATCAGTAATTTTCACCAACTGCCAAAGAATCGAGTAATGGGAACACTGCAGTGCCTGTACGACTATCTGTATCAAATGAGAAAAAATTTTTTTAATGAAAAAATTCAAAGAAATGAGAATTTATGTTTGCACAGTACTAAGAGAGTATTTATAATAGTTTTTATTTTATGATAAAGTTTCAAGTCCAAATTTTTGTAGAATTAATGAGAATGTATAAAATATTTGGTTAAAAAAGACAAACCAACACGTTAATCTAGAAAATGAAGACAGAACATATCTTGATAAATATGGACCCAATTAGCACTATGCTTTAAACAAAAATGTAGTGTTATGAATACTTTGCTTGGTCAAAATTTTAAAAGGAGATAAAGTTATTTTATCCAAATTTTATAACTGAAATAAGCTGAAACTGAAAAATTGATCAAAATTTTATAACAAAATGTCCTATTTATTTAAAGCAGTTTAATGTGAAATAGCATACTCATACCAAAAGTGCCTAAATAAATATAAAGCTTAATGAATTAATATAAAGCAAAAATACCCGTGTAACCACCACCCAGGTCAAGAAACAACACTGTCAGCATCTCCTCCCAATACAATCATCTCTTTCTTTTCCTAAGGGCAACAGTTATTTTGGCTTATTTGGTAACCAGTATATTTTAACTACCAAAGTGTGCACTCCTAAAGTTTATTATGCCTAGTTGTGAACAATATACCATGTTTCCCCGAAAATACGACCTACCCATAAAATAAGCCCTAGCAGGATTTCTAAGCATTTGCGCAATATAAGCCCTACTCTGAAAATAAGACCTAGTGTTGGGTGTGGCTACGCAGTGTATCTGCACAACCCATGCATTTCCTTGCTGAGAGGTAAAGAAGAGGAGCGGCCCTTCTCATCTGCCCCATGAGAGCTCTGTTGCTTGACATGAGAGATTGGGGCCAATGGTTCTAAAGGAAATAGAGTCGCAAGAAATTCAGGATGGAATTTGGGGTTTGGAGAGTTATGATGATGTTCCAGAAGACGACGACTTAACTATATTTGAATAAATGTAGATTGTTGTACCGTACTTAAAAAAAAAATAACATATTCCCTGAAAATAAGCCCTAGGGTATCTTCTTGAGGAAAAATAAATATAAGACCCTGTCTTATTTTCAGGGAAACACAGTATAAATGGAATCATGCAATATGTATAACTTTGAGTCTGATTTCTTTCATGTAACATTTTGTTTAAGATTTATACATGTTGCATGTAACTCTAGTTCATTAATTTTTAGTCCTGTGTAATATTTAGAATATTCCCCTATTTACTGATTCTATTACTGATAAACTTTTACCTGGCTTTGACTTTTACCCATTATGGATAATACTGCTATGAAAATTCTTATATACGTTTCCTGGGGCATTGGGCATGCATTTCTCTGGGGCAGAGATTTTCAGAGTTTTTAGTTCTCAGGACCTCTTTACACTCTTAAAAATTACTAAGGAGCTCCAAAAGCTTTTGCTTTATGGGTTATAGCTATCACTACTACCATATTAGAAGTTAAAGCTAAGAAATATTTATAATACATTTGTTAATTCACTTAAAAATAATTTTATTACATCACAAAAAGAACTAAATTTTCTAAAACAAAAAAGCATTTAGAGTGACACTGTTTTATATTTTTGTAAATCTCTTTAATATCTTCCTTAACAGAAGACTAGATTTTCCTATCTGTTCTGCATTCTCTCTGTTACAATACATTGTTTTGACTGAAATATATGAAGAAAACCTAGTCTCATAAAATAGTTAGTAAACGAAGGTATATTGTAATAGCCTGTGTAGATAAATGTAGATATTCTTTGCTGTGACCTCAATATTCCACTGTACATTTGTGAAAGAATGAGAATGAAAAAAGAAAATAACATCTTCATCTTACTATGAAAATATTTTTCTTCTTTTTTTAATTCCGCAAAGATCAAGAGCTGTCAGATACAAATAGTTTTGACTTCATGGACCTCTGCTGTGAACCCCACTTTCAGGACCACTACTCTTAAGCAAAGGATTGCTGGATCATATAGAATGTGCATGTTTAACATTATTAGATATTACCAAACTGTTATCCAAACTAGTTGTGTCTTGTAGTCACTGACAGTTCCCAAGGCACCACATTTTTACCAACACTTGATATTAGATTTCTTCAATTTGGCAATTCTATTATACATAAGTAGTATCTTAGTGGTTTTGATTTACATTTCTCTAATTCCAATGAAGATGGGCACTTTTTTTTTTTTATTGGCATTTGAATTCTGGTTTTGTAAAACATCTATGCAAGTCTTTTATCCCCGTTTTCCAGAGAGACAACATAATTCAGGAAAATAAAACTAATTAAGGAACATAACATAAAAGAGAATTCTATTTTGGATAGGCCTTTTACTATACCTTTGTTAGAATACAAGATGTACCTTTACTGCAATAAAGTGTATCTGATAATATGGTATTCCATTATTTTATTTGCTAAATTTATCTAGTGGTTCTATTATCTTCCCCACTCAATAAACTAAACACCATACAGGTGAACATATGTAGAGAATAAGTTAAAGTGGGAAATCAGTAAGCTGAATGTTGCAGGAACTTTAAAATTTAGGTTTCAGATCACTAAAGCAAGAGATACTTCCAACACGTCTACTCAGCACTGGAAATAACTCTTATGAATGAGAAGAATAAGTGTTGCTTCTTTTGATGCAATGTTAATGAGATAATGTCAGGGTTTTATTAAAAATAATTAAATGATTTGATTCATGTCAGAATATACAAACAAGACTACAGAAATACTAACAAGTTAAATATCAGTGCTAAAGAAGTAACCCTAGTATACTTAGAAGATGCTCAATGACAGTATACCTAATGATCCTGAGATACCTTCGCTAAGTTCTTATGTATAATATAAAACACAGTGCTAACATGGTTTGTGTGGACAGAAAAGAGAAAAAAAATTCTCTTGAATTTGAAACAACTTGTTTTGTTGGGAACGTAAGATCTGGAAAAAAGTACTGTTGAAGAAATGCTTAATTTTGGTTATATCAATCTATCCAAATCATTACAAATACCATATCCTTTTCTTCTCCTTTTCTACTATCTGTACTAGACATTTTCTTTTTTTTCGAGACAGAGTCTCACTTTGTTGCCTGGACTAGAGTGCTGTGGCCTCGGCCTAGCTCACAGCAACCTTGAACTCCTGGCTCAAGCAATCCTCCTGCCTCAGCCTCTTGAGTAGCTGGGACTATAGGCATGCACCACCATGCCCGGCTAATGTTTTCTATATATTTTTGGTTGGCCAATTAATTTCTTTCTATTATTAGTAGAGATGGGGTCTCACTCTTGCTCAGGCTGGTTTTGAACTCCTGACCTTTAGAGATCTGCCCACCTCGGCCTCCCAGAGAGCTAGGATTACAGGCGTGAGCTACTGCGCCCGGCCTGTACTAGATATTTTCAAACTTAGTTTTATAGAAGTTTCTTTTTAGTGAATATGAGGGAGGAGAGACACTTGGTCACTCCAATACCTGTTTCAAATACAGAATTTCCATTTTAATCTGTTTCACATATTGGTATTCCTTGTAAGTTTACTTTTAAAAAGGGCTCCACTGCCTTGCCTTAAAACAAAAATCTTCCTCTCATTGACTGAGAAGCATTTTGCTTTCTCATAGGCATAATTACATAACAATATAGCTAGCTGATCAAATGTCAAAAGAAAATTCAAAATTTTTCCTTCCAAGTTTCATGAGTCATTCTGATTATTTTGTCCTCCACACTAGCAATGTTACCTTGACTTGTCCAGAAGTCATCTATTCATTTTATTCAGTTACTTCATCTTTCCAAAGTACAGAAAAAACAAGGAAATCAACAATAAAACTGAAAAGCCAAAAGATATTGCTCTAACTTTTGAGCACCACAATCCTTTTACCTTCTCTTGATTAACACTGCTCTGATGACAAAGAATTTCTTCCAACCCTACTTCCTCTGTCCTCATGTTTCCAGGAACATTGTTCCTGGGAGGAAACATTAATGTATATTGCAGATTTCTGGGCAAATTAAGAAGCAGGACTGTATTTTCTATCTGCCAGCAGGATACCAATGTCCCAGGAAATCTTCGGTCCCTGAATGACCAGGGAGAACAGTGACACCTGACTTCTCCTAATGGTACTTTACAGTTATGAAGGTGAGAAGTCAATTTCTGTTTTGTTAAGCCACTGAGATTTTTATAGTATAATCTATTAAAGCAGCTAGCACTACTTTAAACAATATAAATTGCTATTACCCCCTTTCCTAAATAATTACTTTTATCTCTTTAAAGGAACTATAGGTTTTTATCTCTGACTAGCAGACAATCAGTAAGGAATCATTCAGCTTAGGGCTAATGACAAATACTACATATCCTGAAGATGAGTTGCATTATTAATATAAAGCTTCTACAATATTTAATTTTTGGAAAAACTGAATTTACATGGAAAATAAAGTCTGAATTAAGACTAGAGAATAGTAAGGAAAACTGATTACAGTTAATTTTCCAGAGTGGCTGTGCCACTCTGCATTCCTGCCAGCAATGTATGAGAGTTTCAGTTGTTCTGCATCCTCACTGGCACTTGATAATATTAGTAATTTTTACTTTAGCCATTCTAGTAGGTGTGTAGTAGTCTCTCACTGTGCTTTTAACATATGTTTTCCTAATCATGTTGAACATTTTTACATGTGTTTATTTGGCAGCTTTATATTCTCACTGGTGAAGCCATATTGATTGTTAGTTTGCATCTAAAGTCTCTCTAAAGAGTTATAGACTATATGATTCCATTTATTTGTAAATCCCCAAAAGACAAAACTATAGTAATGAGACATACATCACAGGTGTCCAGGAGCTGCAGTTGGGGTGAGCATATGACTATAAAAGGGATAGTATGAAGACGTTTTCTGGGATGGTGAAACTATTCTGTATCCTGAATGTGGCAGTGACTACAAAAATCTATACACATATTAAAATTCGTAAGACTATATGTAAGAAGGAAAATAAGTCAGTTTTACTATATAATTAAAAAAATAATAATCAATATGGCAAAGAGCAGCTTGTAGTAACATTATTCTTCAGGAAATGTTAAGAAATACACAAAAACTAAAGGAAATCGTAAGTGACATAAAATAACAAACAATTTGATAAAGGGAAAAGACTTCTAAGTTCTGCATGCTCTTTGGGAATGGGGGATTATCCAATGTAATGTATTATTAGTGGGCATACTATACCATAAATTGAAAAAAAAATCATCAGAAGCATGAAAAAACTCAAGTAAATAATTCAAGTAGTAAAAGGTTAACTTTTGTTATTAAAGAATTAAAAGATTTCCCAAAGAATGAATTACATAGTAGGTTAATGCACATTAATCCCTGGCAATTCAGGGCACTGGGATTTTACTGTGAAGTTTACTTATAAATTCCAAGTATTGGAAAAAAGGAAGGACATGAAGGAAAATATGCCTATAATAAATCCAGTGTGGATAGTACATGCTCTTTTTGTAATATCTCTTCACACTGATCTCCAAAAGGAGGTTTGATGTATAGTGGAAAGAACAATGGACCAGAAGATCACATCACACAACCTCAGGCCTACTCTTAAACATTTCATGGGGATTAGCCTTCTCTCCCCAGACACACTGTAGGCTAAAACATCAAAAAAAGATCTTGCTATTTCCCATCTCAGTGATCTGCTAAAAAGACTCAATGAACAATTTCTGCTAATGACACTGAAAACTAAAATTAACACAGGCAAATAGTTGTCCAAACAACACGCTCAACACCTAAACTATTCCTGAAGTATTAAAATGATTAACATGACACTTTGTGCAGACAAAATCATGATCAATATAAAAGGGTGGAAGTAGAGCACACCTATAACTTCAAGATAAAAATATTTACTTAAAGAAATAATTGAAGTGAAATGAATGATTCATGCAAATAAATTTCAAAGATTTAAGCACTAAAAAAAAGACTATTAAAATACAAGACGAAAAAAGAAGTATTTAAATGATTTGAAAATGAAGACTTTCTAATTATGATAAAGAAAAAAATTACTAATAATTCTGATTATGTAAGAATAAAAAAGCATCACATAATATATATAATTAAAATTCATAATGGTAAAATATTGTAAGAAACGATATAAGGTTAAGAACATTAACACAGGGAAAAAACTTATAAATTAAAATGAAACTAGATGGGCATGGTGGCTCATGCCTGTAATCCCAGCTATTTGGGAGGCTGAGGTGGGCAAATCACTTCAGGGCAGAAGCTCAAGACCAGCCCAAGCAACATAGCAAAACCCTGTCTCTACAAAAAAATTAAAAAATTAGCTGGGCATGGTGGTATGTTGCCTGTAGTCCCAGCTACTTGGGAGGCTGAGGCAGGAGGATCGCTTGAGCTCAGGAGTTTGAAGTTGCAGTGAGCTGTGATTAGGTTACTGTACTCGAGCCTGGGCAACAGAGCAAGACCCTGTCTCAAAAAATAAATAAATAAATAAATAAATAAATAAATAAATAAATAAATAAATAAATAAATAAATAAAGGCAACAAAGGGACAATATGAGCAAAGGTATGGAAATTTCAAAGAATGCTTCACTGATGAACTATGAACAAGTTAATGCAGCACAAGGCTAAGTATAAACTGAGGCTGGATCAGCAGAAACTAGATCACAGAGGGCCTTATAGGAGGGTGATCATGCATTTTGGTTTATGCCTATGTACTAGAGTAATTATCAATAGTATTTCCTTTCACTTATAAAAAAATAATTGTTTGGATAATAATATGGCCATCTTACTGTGACAAAAAAATCTACATGTTATCCTAATAATGCTAGGAAATATACAAAGAAATATTTCAAGAGAAGAATGACATGATCAGATGTTTTTTAAACATATCATATTACCAACAGCAAAGAGAAGTGGTCTTATTTGTTCTTTGTTATCTTTTTAAATATAGTATTTGACACTTCAAAAATACTTGTATTACAAAGCATAATAAAATTAAACCCATGAAAAGACCACCCAATTTAAAAACTAGTATAATACCAATAAGTTTGCATCTACCTGTGAGCATTATCCCCATTCCTCACCATAGCTAAATCATTCTACTTAATTTTGTAAGTATCATGCCCTTGCTCTCAAAAAATAGTTTTATCATACATATTATAGACACACATCATTAGATGATACACTGTTTAAGTTTTGCTAGTTTCTGGGCTTTTAAAAAATGATATCACACCATATGTAGTCTTTGGAGATGTACTTCACCCAAGCCATGCCTCTGAAGGACCAACAAAGATTTTAAAAAATAAAAATGTTCATGTTCCACTGTTAAATAATGAGTCAACAGAAACAATTTAACAAAATTTTTTTCATTTAAATAATTTTAAATCATGAATAAAGATTGTACCAAACTTTCTTATGGCTACTGGTTCTGAAATTTCTACCATGTGATGTCTTCTTTTGTTCTTATGGCTATGTTTTGGTCTGGAGCTTTCCAAACCTTGAAATATACAACAGTCTGGCTTTGAAATGAAAAACTATTACTCCTCTACTGTTACTTTTATCCTTTTCCAATTAAAAAAATTAAACTAAAAGATATATAGAGAAAAATTTATTGTTTTTAACATATAGCTCAGTGAGTTTTCACAATTGCATAGTCATGTAACCATCAAAACAATCAAGATCATCCCTTAAAATCTCCCATGCCCTTTTGTAGTTAGTACTCCATGCATCCTGGAGATGTTTTCTGCTTCTACAATTTTTACAGAATGTATAATGAAATTATATATTATATAATCATATGCATTTGGTTTCTTTGTTCTGTACAATGCATCTGAAATTTATCCATGTTGTTGTATTGGTAGCTCCTTTCATTTTATTGCTTAGAAGTATTCTATTCTATGGATGGTACCACATTTGGTTCTATACATTCACCAGCTGATGAATATTTGAGTTGTTTGCAATTTTTAGCAATTATGATAATAGCCACTATAAACATCCCAAGTATAGGTTTTTACGTGAACATAAGTTTTCATTTAACTCAGATAAACACCTAGGAGAGGGACTACTGAGTCACATAGGTGTATATTTAACTTTATAAAAAAACTACCAAACTATTTTCTAAAATATCTGTACTGCTCCATATTTCTACCAGCAACGTCTAAGAGTTTCAATTGCTTTGTATCCTCATAAGCATTTTGGCATTATTAAGTTTTTTCCCCTTTCTATAGATTTGTAGTGATATCCTGTCATAATTTACATAATTATTCTAACATGTAAAATATTTACATATTTACTCAACAAATGATGTTGAGTTTCTTTCTCATGGGCTTATTTGCCATCTATCTTTGGTGAAGTTATGTATTCAATTCTTTTGTCTATTTTAAAATATTGACTTTTGAAAGATGTTTATACTTTTATTATTATTGACTTTTAAAAGATATTATTCTTATTCTTATTATTGACTTCTTATTATTGACTTTTGAAAGATGTTTATATTTTTTGGTTACAAGGCCTTCATCAGATATGTGATCTGTAAATATTTTCCAGTTTATTGGCTTGTCTTTTCAATTCTCTTCAAACTCTTAGTTTTTACCTGTGATGAAGGTCAATGTTTGATTTTTTTCTCTTATGCGCTATACTTTCGGTGTTGTATCTAAGAAATCTTTGATTAGCCCATGGTTGCAAAGATTTTTCTCACATTTTCTTCTAGAAGTTTTATAGTTGCAGGTTTTACATTTAGGTCTATCTATAATCTACTTTGGGTTAATTTTTTTATATATGGTATGAAGTGTGAATTAAGGTTCACTTTTTTGCATATGAATATCCAACTGTTTCAGCCTCATTTAGGTTTTTTATTTATACAAATTTATGGGGTACACATGCAACTTTGTTACATGCCTACACATGTAGTGGTCAAGTCAGGGTTTTTAGGGCATTCATCACCCAAATAACATACATTGTATGCATTAACTAATTTCTCATTATTTGTTGAAAAATTATCTTTTCTCCAAAGAACTGCCTTTGCACCTGTATTAAAAATCAACTCCCTATGTATGTATGGGTCTATTTCTAGATTCCCTAGATTGTTTCTTTCTTTGATCTATATATCTATCCTTTCTTTATACTACACTGTCTTGATTAGTGTTTACAATCTTAAAACCAGGAATTTTGTCTTCTTTGTTCTTCTTTTTCAAACCTTTTATTTTTTTCGTCCTTCCATATAAATTTTAGAATCAACTTGTTAGTTTCTATAAAACATCCTGCTGAGATTTTAGCCAGAACTGTGGTAATCTACAGATCAGTTTGGGGAGAACTGACATCTTAACAGGAGTCTTTCAATTCTTGAACATGATACATTATTTTCATGTACAAAAAAAATCTTTTTGAATTTTTTCATTATTTCTTTATGGTTTTTATGTTCTTTTTTTTTTTTTTTTTGAGACAGAGTCTCGCTTTGTTGCCCAGGCTAGAGTGAGTGCCATGGTGTCAGCCTAGCTCACAGCAACCTTAAACTCCTGGGCTCAAGCAATCCTCCTGCCTCAGCCTCCTGAATAGCTAGAGCTACAAGCATGTACCGACATGCCTGGCCAATTTTTTCTATATGTATATATTAGTTGGCGAATTAATTTCTTTCTATTTATAGTAGAGACGGGGTCTTGCTCTTGCTCAGGCTGGTTTCGAACTCCTGGCCTAGGGCAATCCGCCCGCCTCAGCCTCCCAGAGTGCTAGGATTACAGGTGTGAGCCACCATGCCCGGCCAATTTCTTTATGGTTTTTAGAATATAAATCTCACACATAGTTTGTTAGAGACATGCTTAAGTATTTCATGCTTTTGGTGCTATTTTAAATGATACATTTCATAAAATTTCAATTTCAAAATATCCAACTGTATAAATAGTATACACTTCAAATTAAGTTTCTTGCCCACTGAAGATCTGTTTTCCACTGAAGAAATCCACTGTTAACAGTTATCATCCAAAATTAAAGATTATATATATAGCATATTAGCATATATATAGATCTTCTCATCACCCTTTTAAATTATATATACTGATCTGCTCCTTGCCTTTTTCATCCAATATAGCATTAAATGTCTTCTCACAGAATAATGTTGCATAAATAATATCTACCTCATTATTTTATTCATAGCTGCATAGAATTACA
This sequence comes from Mirza zaza, assembly GCA_008750895.1. Lineage (NCBI taxonomy): Eukaryota > Metazoa > Chordata > Mammalia > Primates > Cheirogaleidae > Mirza > Mirza zaza. The sequence continues at coordinate 4,231 of VSMD01019896.1, read as the reverse complement.
GAGAATCAAAACTATCCTATTGCATTTAATTTGTTTTATACTAATGAACATTTAGATTGTTTTAATATTTATAAATAATGCTACAATGGACACATTTGTTCCTCCACCTTTGTATACATATCCAAGTCTGTATCTGTAGTCTAAATTCTTAGAAGTACAAACGATCAGAAGAAGGATATGTCTACTTTCAATTCTGATAGAAACTAGCAAATAACCTTTTAAAGGAATTATATCAATATATTCTCACAATAGTATTTAAGTAGTCAGGTATTTAAAAAAAAATACTTCGTAAGAGTTTATGATGCCACATACAGTTGACAATTACTAGAACAAAGCCTAGATTGCAGAGCAGGTGAAACTGAGGTTGCTATGACAAAACAAAGTTTCTGATGTGATTCACAAGAGAAAATATAAGAGATTACAGTAAAGATATGGTAGTATGGCAGGAAGAGTATATGGCAAGAAGAGATATTCTGGAGGTACAATTTATAAAAGAGATCAAAAGCTTTGTGAGATTAAGAATTGCTTCTAGTACACCATTATATCTGTAAGATCCGGCACTCAAATACGTTTTTTGTAAATAATGACTAGGTAAAAATAAAAAAAATAAATAAATAAAATAACTAGGTGGGTAGCATCTTGTGTTTGTGCATGCGTGTGTATGTGGTATGTGTTGGTGGTGAAGAAAAGGGAGGCATCAAACCCTCATTCCTATCTTTTTGACTTAGGAGTCTAGGTGCACAGAAAATGGATAGAGGAGTCCTGAAAGGTTTTGATGTGGTATAAGGAATAATCAAAAGTGTGTAAATGAAATAACTTCTAAGCCCAGTCAGGGAAATAAGTGTGTAGTCTTCTAAGGAAAGAATGACTTTATCAGCATAAACAATAAGGCATAATCTATCCAAAAACAATAATCCGACTAAAGTTAAACCCACCCCCTACATTATGTTCAGTCTTTAGAAGGTGGTGATTTCCATTTCATGATGGATTAAGTACCACTATCTAGTCTCTCCCTACAGTTGCCACTGAAACAACACAAAAGATATTTGGGAAAAAAGATAAATACAATAAATAAGAATCTGAAAGCAAACACCAGAAGCCATGTGTAAAGAGTGGAAGGGTAGCCTGAGCTACCATAAATAGTAGTAGCATATTACCGTGTTTCCCCGAAAATAAGACAGGGTCTTATATTTATTTTTCCTCAAGAAGACACCTTAAGGCTCATTTTTAGGGGATGTGTTATTTTTTTTCAGTATGGTACAACAATCTACATTTATTCAAATATAGTTAAGTCATCTTCTTCTGGAACATCATCATAACTCTCCAAACCCCAAATTCCATCCTGAATTTCTTGCAACTCTATTTCCTTTAGAACCATTGGCCCCAATCTCTCATGTCAAGCAACAAAGCTTTCCCGGGGCAGATGAGAAGGGCTGCTCATCTTCTTTATGGCTCTGAGAGGAAATGCATGGGTCTGCGTAGCCACACCCATCACTACGTCTTATTTTCGGGGTAGGGCTTATATTGCACAAATGCTTAGAAATCCTGCTAGGGCTTATTTTATGGGTAGGTCGTATTTTCGGAGAAACACGATATCAGCAGAAAATGGGAAGAGATAATGAAAAGAATTTAAAAGCTTAGTTTGAGTGCATAGCCCCAGCTATGTGACCTTCAGCAAGTTATTTGTCTATGCTTTGCTTTCATCATCAATAAAATGAAAATGATACATATCCTATTCAGTTGTAATAAGGCTTAAACAAATGAATATATGTAAAAACTTAAAATAGTATCTGATACATAATAAATACAAAATAAAAGTTTTCTATTTATTGATGCCTTGAGGGGCCCAAAGTTAGTGATGTATGATTATGCTTCTCTTTTTTATGTGCTTAATCACACCATTTTGTTCTGCAGCAAGTAATATTTATAAAACAATATTGTAAGTGCTCTGTATTGGTTATATGCCTTTATTTTACAAAAATTTGTATAAAGAGATACTATAATAAATTCTGAAATGTAGGTTCTTTATAAGCTAATGATTATAGTGTTACAGAACTATAATAACTTTTAATCATAAGTTAAAAATTTACTAGCAGAGGGAAAAGCATGAGCAGATCTTGAAATGTACTGCTGTGCTAGGAAGGATGGAACCACTCAAAAAAAATATCTAAAGGACACAGGAGCTAGTTTGAAAGCAGCTCTCACTAGTGAAATCTACAACAATTTGAACACCAAAATAAGTAAGAGTACTGAAAAAAAAATCAGTTGAATATAATAGAAAAAATAGGAATCTTTGAGTCAGTGATGATACTAAATTTTAAAAAATGAATTTAAAATTATAAAAAGTGAATGAATGAATGGAGAAGGGAAAATTCCTCCTCATAGTAGAGTGCCAACTAAGAAATATAACATAAATGACAGAGTTAGAAAATCATCATTTTAGTCACTGTTTGGGGACCATGATAATAATAACTGAGTCAGGCAAGAATCATAAATGGATACTAAAACTACTATGTCAAAGTTTTATAAGAAAAAAGGATTAGTTACATAGTTTTATTTTTTTTAAGAAATGTAATTTCTTTTTTCTATGACTGAATTTATTTTCATTTATTTATTTTTTAATTTCAAAATATAATAACTGTACAAATGCTTTGGTTACATGGATTACTTTTGTACTGCTTGAGACAAAGTTATCATCCACACAGTGTAAATTGTACCCATTAGGCATGATTTCACCCATCTCCTCCTCCCCTTTCCCACCTGCTTGATTTCCATTGAGTTTTACTTCCATCTGTGCCCTCCAGTGCTGTTCCATTAGTTCAAATTTAATAGTTAGTACATGTGGTGTTTGTTTTTCCATTCTTGCAATACTACTTACAGGTTTTTAAAGGATCTTCTTACAGATTACTTACTAATTAAAAAGGACATTGGTAACTCTACATAGGAGAAACTTGGCAGACCTCATCTTAATCAAGTGATCAAAGTAAATAACATCAATAACGAACAAATTGACATTATGTGCCTACTGATGGGAGGCATTGAGAATAAAATACCATTTATGTAGCATTCCTGCAAAAGTGTGTAATCTAAATCTAAACATGTAGATTATCAGACAAAACTCAATTGAGAACATTCTATAAAATAACCAGTCTGTACTTCTCAAAATGTCAATGTCATGAAACACAAAGGCTGAGACCATTTCAAATTTAAGGAGACAAAAGAGATATAACAACTAAATGTAATATGTTATTCTGGCCTGGGTCCTAGGCTGGGGAAAACTGCCATAAAAACATTGTTAATATATATCTCATATATGCATATTAATATATGTAATATATAGACAGAGTGTGCAAGTACACAAATGTGAAAAAATATTGATAATTGATGAATTAGGTGAAGGGAATAAGTGAGTTCATTTTTCTATTATTATTTTTTACTTTCTATAATTTGACCTTCCAAAAAAATTAGGATAAATTCTTTTAAAGTTTGGTCTTCTACATATTCTAAAGCTGTAGTAGTTAAAGTATCACTGGCATGAGAAAAGATAGATCACTGAGAGAGAAATAAAAACATATATATAGATACACAGGCATACCTTAGCAATATGGCAGGTTTAGTTCCAGACCACCACGAAAAAAACAAACATTGGAATAAAGTGAGTCTCGCAAATATTTTGGTATCCCAAATACACAAAAAAGTTATGTTTACACTATACTGCAGTCTATTAAGTGTGCAATAGCATTGCGACTCCTCACAGTCATTATAGTTTGATCAAGAGATTGCACCAATTCATTCACATCTTTAGGCTACACTTCTAATTCTAATTTTCTTGCTATTTCCACCACATATGTAGTTACTTCTTCCACTGAAGTCTTGAACCCCTCAGACTCATCCATGAAGACTAGAATCAACTTCTTCAGAACTCCTGTTAATGTTGGTATTTTGACTTTTTCCCATGAATCATGAATGTTCTTTTTTTTTTTTTTTTTTTTTTTGAGACAGAGTCTCACTTTATTGCCCAGGCTAGAGTGAGTGCCGTGGCATCAGCCTAGCTCACAGCAACCTCAAACTCCTGGGCTCAAGCAATCCTGCTGCCTCAGCCTCCCAAGTAGCTGGGACTACAGGCATGTGCCACCATGCCCAGCTAATTTTTTTTCTATATATATTAGTTGGCCAATTAATTTCTTTCTATTTATAGTAGAGATGGGGTCTTGCTCTTGCTCAGGCTGGT
>VSMD01019895.1:0-22760 GCA_008750895.1 Mirza zaza | reverse complement strand
AGCAAAAAACAAACAAACAAACAAACAAAAAACATTATTTAGTAACCCCTGTAATAAATCTGTTTATTCCCTGTGACCTGGGGAATCTCTTCCCACAGGAGCTGGCGGGCTACACCGGAGGGGACGTGAGCTTCCTCAAAGAAGATTTTGAACTTCAGTTGAATAAACAATTCATACTTGATTCAGTGAGTATCTTAGCCAAAACAGGTACCTACGTAGTCATCCCTCATTTTTTTGGAATCTTATCCGAAAATCTGAGTTCCTGAGTAACTAAAGTATTTAAGTGGACGCTGAGTAGTAATGCTTTAAATTGCAGTGCTCAATCCTTTAAATTCAGCCAGAATTGAAGACGCTCTGGGGAGGAATGATAATTATTTCTGTAGAAGGTAATCTGTTCATCAGTGCAGGGCCATGGGAGAGCCCCTCCTGGTTACCGTCCCAGGGCCTCCAGGAGGTGCGGCTCGAGGAAGGGGAGTGTCTCCCTTCCCTCCTCCATGGGCGTTCTGAGCTTCACCTCATTTTGCTGGAGCCGCAGGGCTCTGGGTGCTTTCAGAATTTTTTTTTTTTTTTTTAATCTTTAGTCCAGTTTGGCTAGTTTCTCCTGATTCACTGAGGAGTCAGTGACCAGATTCTGATCTAGCCAGCAGAGCCCCAGGCTGGAAGGACACCTGGCGTATTTCTCAACTCTTCCCAGTGCCAGGGTGGCTGGGACAGCTCTCTCCCCGCCTCTGCTGCCTGGGCTCTCATCTGCCCTAAAACGTGGGGGCCTGGAGTGAGTGTTACGGAAATGGCCATGCAACTGTTTCTAGGCAGCTTATTTAAAAATAATGTATTGCTGCTCCCGTTGAATCCTTGATTCATTGCACTTTGAACCTGGCCCCTGCCTTCCGCCACCCCTGCCATTCAGAGGCTCCCTGTTGCCCAGTGCAGTGAGCTCATTCCAGTCCCTTCCATGGCACTCAACACTGTTGTCTTCTCACTCGTTTTTCTCATTCTCTCTTTCTTGGTTTCCTTGACTCAATCATTGCTGCGTTCTCCTCACACTCTTCACCTTCTCTGTCTCGGAGGCCTGTCTGCTTCGGGGGCATGGCTTGCACCTGATTCTCTGTGGTGTCCCCACTCTGCTGTTCTGGCAGAGGAGCCCCAGTCCTGTGGCTGCAGCTGCAGTCTGGCCTGTGACTCCTGAGGCCCACCTGGCTCTCTTTCCCGAGCCCAGACTCAAGTGCTCCCCGATGTTTTGACTCTGTGCACAGACACCTCAAGTCAACGTGTCTAAAACAGAGCTCAGCAACCTCCCTCCTGAAATCCGTACCTGTGCGTGTGCTCCCAACACCACCAGCTGGCATGGCATGGCATGGCCCAGCTGCCCTTGAGCCCCCCCCCCCAACTGCCCTAACTCCTCCCCCTCAAAGCCACCACCATGCACCTGGCCCCTGTCTCCTCCCTGCCAGCGCTGCCCGCTGCCCTTCCTCGCTGCCCTTCCTCATAGCAACCTCTCTCAGTTGGCTCTGCTCCTCCCCTCGCCACGCTCCATCCCTCTGCCCCTTCTGCACTGCAGACATTAATTTCTTTCTTTTTTTTTTTTTTGAGACAGTCTCGCTTTGTTGCCCAGGCTAGAGTGAGTGCTGTGGCGTCAGCCTAGCTCACAGCAACCTCAAACTCCTGGGCTCAAGCAATCCTGCTGCCTCAGCCTCCCAAGTAGCTGGGACTACAGGCATGCGCCACCATGCCCGGCTAATTTTTTCTATATATATTAGTTGGCCAATTAATTTCTTTCTATTTATGGTAGAGACGGGGTCGCGCTCTTGTTCAGGCTGGTTTCGAACTCCTGACCTTGAGCAATCCGCCCACCTCGGCCTTGCAGACATTAATTTCTGAAATGCAAACTGGACCTTATCGCTTTCCTTCTTTTAGGGTGCGTGTGGCCCTTCGACCGTTCTTTTCAGTCCCTTTGTCCTCAAGCTTTGGCTCTGTGAAAATACTTCACGTCCCAAAAGGACTGTCTTCGCTGGCTGTAGCTCCCTTTCCCAGCTATTCACCTGGCCTCCTGTTCCCTGCTTCTAAGACGTCAGCACAGACCCCTGTCCTGGAAGCCTTCTCTAACCTCCCACGCAGGGCTGGGGGCTCCTCCACTGTGCTTGTATCTCTTGTGCTTATCTCGTGGTAGGTAGTACCTGTTCATCACCCATCCACCAAGCCATCCACCCTTCCATCCATCCACCTGTTTGTCCGCCACCCATCCATCTGTCTCTACATCCACCCATCCAACACTTGTGTGCTGGCCTCCAGGCACTGTCTGGGCATTAAGAATACATCAGGAATAAAACACACTTCTTGCTCTCAAGGCACTTACATGCTAGAGAAGGGAGACCTAAAAGCTGATGTATTTCTATATAATTTAGGAGGTGGTGGTAGGTGTTAAGAAGAAAAGTACAGCAGAATAAAGGGGAGGATGGCCAGGGAAGGGTCTGGCAAGGCAGCATCAGAGCAGAGCCCGAGACAGAGTGAGGAAGCCAGCCACCAGCACCGGGCCCTGGGGCAGGAGCACTGACCCTGGGAAGGAGCAGGGTGCGGAGCAGCGGTGGGGAGGGCTGCTCTCTGGGCCGACTGTGGCACTAAGGGGCAGCAGTGGGGGGAGGCCAGGTTCCTCCAGAGCATCACGACCACCCACAACCTCCTCGCTTCACTGCGGCACACGTGGAACAGGTGAGCCCTGTGGGTCCCGCCCCGGGTGCTCTCAGAGCCGGGGTGGAGTTGAACCCGTCAGAATAGAGTGTTCAGTTTGGCCTGCTCTCCCACTCGCCGTTCCGGTTTTTATCTGTAATCCTTCCTACTGAAGCTTCTGGAAAGAACCATCTGAGCAGCTTTGAAGGACGCAGGGATTTGCAAGGCAGAGGGAGCCTGGCGGCCCGCTTAGCCACAGCAGGGCAGCGAGAGTGGAGTGTAGGGGGCCAGGAGAGCCTCGAGTGGTCGAGGATGCTGTCGAGTAGGTTTTGTGGCGTGAAGATTGGGCCACGGAGCCCTGTGAGAGAGAAGGCTTTGCCCCCAGGGTGGACCGCAGTGTGCGTCTCTGCATTGTGTCATCGCAGGGGTGTCATAGCCTGTACCTTCTTTCAGCCTAAAATGCCATGTGCCTTAATCCCCACGTTTTGAAGCCACAACCAAGAGGCCTGGGCAGGTGCAGAATCGCTTGTCCAGAGTCAGGGCTCCCTCGCTCACCACAAGGCTGTGGCTTGTCCTGTGGCTTTGCCCTCGTTGCAGAGAGCGGAGCTGCCGTGCGGCAGAGGGCAGCCGTGCCCGCTTGCCCTCAGTGTGTCTGTGTCTGGAGTTCGAAGTTGCCGTTAGGAGAGAGTCCATATGACACCTTCAGCTGCACAAGCCAAGTGTCTTCCTCCTGGGGCCCTGGTACCCGGTGCCCGACACAGCTCTGTGCGCCACAGGCATTCTGCATGTGGCTGGTTTTCCAGTTGCTGATGCTCATGGGGACAAAAGGAACACTGGATGGAAACAGCTGTTTGTTTATATTTGAACAGGTTGTCTCAGCGTCTCTCTGGGGTGGAATGTTGGTGCCCATTGGTGACAAGCCGTCCAGTATTGCTGACAGGTGAGTAATAGTAAACGGATGGGTAATTTGCAGATGTTTCCTTCAGAGCTTTTTGGTTGGTTTCTTACAAGATATTTTACAGAATTTTATTCAGGAGGGCAATATTTCAAATTTTACTTTAGTTCTTATGTGTAAGCTGATTTCAAAATATCCAATATACTACATACTTAAGGTATTTTTTGCTTTTTGTCAGGGAGCTACTTACTTTATTATATTTAAAAAATTGTTCACTTTTGATTATGAAAGAATACAGTTCATGCTCATTGTAGAAATATAAAAGTAGAGAAACAGTTAATGAAGAAAATAAACCTCAGTCCTACTCAGTGATAAGCAGAGTTATCATTTGGGCTTAATTCCTTTTAGTTTATTTCTAGTAGTTGTGTGTTTGTGTATTTTTGTGTATGTATATATATTTACATATATGTATATTAAGTTGTTAATATACTATATTTTACATACTATTTTGTGTCCTCCTTCCTTTTTCAAAAGTTTTAAAGAAATTACAGTGTAATCATTTACCACGTCATGATTGTTAGAAATTCTTCCTAAACGATGTTTTAATGACATATAATGTTTCTTGTATATACTATAACTTTTTAGCCTACCTCATGTTTTTGGATATTTTAGTTATTTCTAATTTGTGATTTTTATAAGTAACACTGTGAATAATAACTTTTTAAAGTTATATAAATAATTTGTTGGTAATTGTATTTTCTGTAAAGAGATTCCTAAATGTGGAGTTACTGACTCGAAGTAAGCCTCCTAATATTGCTGCATCCTGCCTTTGGAAACCTTAAAGCGGTTTACACCATTACCAGCAGGGTGCGATGTTGTACTTGTTGCTTTGAAATGCTAATCATTGTCCTCCAGGACAGGAAACTTACTCTTCAATCCTGCATTAGTGGAAATGTCGTTTTAGCTTTAACTGGTTCAGCCTTTTTATTTTTATTTTTTCTTTTTTTGAGACAGAGTCTCACTTTGTTGCCCAGCCTAGCTCACAGCAACCTCAAACTCCTGGGCTCAAGCGATCCTTCTGCCTTAGCCTCCTGAGGAACTGGGACTACAGGCATGCACCACCATGCCCGGCTAATTTTTTCTATATATATTAGTGGCCAATTAATTTCTTACTGTTTATAGTAGAGACGGGGTCTTGCTCTTGCTCAGGCTGGTTTTGAACTCCTGAGCTCAAATGATCCGCCCGCCTTGGCCTCCCAGAGTGCTAGGATTACAGGCGTGAGCCACCACGCCCGGCCTGGTTCAGCCTTTTTAGGTGGCCATTTGGAAATATAAAACTTCCAAAATTTTAAAAGTTTTAAACTCTTCACCTAACAGTTTCACCTCCATGAATCTAACTTACAAAAATACTTTTTATAAGTGTACAAAGATTTATATGTACAAGGATGTCCATCATAGCATTGTAGATAAATAGCAAAAAAATTTAAAACTGCCTTATATAAGTCCACCTGTAGGAAAACAATTATTAATAAATTCTAACACAACCATGCAATTATTAAAAATAATGAGATAGATGTCCATAAGTTAAAAAATTTGCATATGAACATTTAGTTGATCTTCTGATTACATGGCAAAAGTGTACACATGTGTGTTGGCAGGTGCAGCCCTGAGGGTCTGGCAAGTTGGCTACCAGACCAGGGGCTGATGGAGGGGGGAGTGAGAAGAACCTTTTCATTCTTTTTTTCTTACCTTTGCTCTGAGGCATGAAGAACCTTTTCATTCTTTTTGTGCTTTTGAATTCTTTCAAAAGATTTATCATATTTTTTTTTTTTTGAGACAGAGTCTCACTTTATTGCCCAGGCTAGAGTGAGTGCCGTGGCGTCAGCCTAGCTCACAGCAACCTCAAACTCCTGGGCTCAAGCAATCCTGCTGCCTCAGCCTCCCAAGTAGCTGGGACTACAGGCATGCGCCACCATGCCCTGCTAATTTTTTTTCTATATATATTAGTTGGCCAATTGATTTCTTTCTATTTATAGTAGAGATGGGGTCTCGCTCTTGCTCAGGCTGGTCTCGAACTCCTGAGCTCAAAGGATCCGCCCACCTTGGCCTCCCCGAGAGCTAGGATTACAGGCTTGAGCCACCACGCCCGGCCTTATCATATTTTTTTAAAAATGGAGCCTGCCATTTGTTTCTGTAATTAACATTAATGGGTTAGTCAGAAAAACTTTGCTGAGAAATCCTAACTAGTAAAGTTAAAATGAATAAACTCATAAAGGTTTTATCTGGCAGGAAAATCCGGAAAAACAGCACCCTGTGCCCTTTGTGCCATGCTCTTAGCTGTGGAGTGGCATCCTGGGTGGTCAAGAGGCCGGAGGGCATCACTGGTCATTAACCCCCTGACGGCCCCTCAGCATGCCAGAAAGATTACACACAACTTTTTTTGTCATTCTGATTCATTTTTTAGTAACTATCACAATCTAAAATCAGGTTCTAATGTGCTGTACAATTTTTTAGAAAGTAGATGAGATTTCTGAGTAATTTTTAATTCACGCTTTTCATGAATTAAATTAGGGTTAGGGTTAAATGACCGTATAGCATGAATTCATGCTTTTTATTCAGATATGATTCTAAAGAGTGTGATAATCCAGTCCATTAAGGAACACAAGAGGAATTGATTTTTAAACATTATTTTTTTCTAATTAAAAATAATTGTGGAAAATACAGAAACATTTAAAATAACGATAATTCTATTTTGATCTATTTCCTTCTAGTATTATTCCCCTCTGCCCCTTTTGTAATATTAGGCTCATACTATTAAATAATTTATATCCTGCCCTTTTAACTACATTTTTTTTTGCACGGTGAGCCTATAGGGGGCCCTGTCTGAAAAGGGACTGCGTAGTGTTACAGTGGACAGTTCCGTCCCTCTCTTCTAAGTGTCTGTCTTTGTGCCTTGTGTCTCACTTCATCTCCAAAGGTCTGAAGCACCTGTTTAGATTTTAGTTTGGATTTTTAGGTTTTTATGAAATTCACCATACTGTGCATCTTCCTTATGTTTTCTTAAATGTTTTGCCATGTGAAGATGAGTTTGATAATCCAGTCTCAAATGTGAGTGATCTGTGCTTTCAGTGTGTTGTGTAGTTTTGTCACCTAATGACTTTCCTCTCACGTGTTCCGTTTTGTCTCAGGTTTTACCTTGGGGGACCGACCAGTGTCCGTGGATTCAGCATGCACAGCATGGGGCCGCAGAGCGAAGGTGTGTCCTTCCCCTGGTAGTGCTAAGTCTAAGTGGTGGTCACAGCCAAGTTTTGAAACCATGTATTTGTTTACATTACAACAATAATAGGTGCTCATATTTCACAAAGGTGGAATTAGCACCTAGCCAAGCATTTATCAGACAGCAGTTATGGAATATTTATTGGCAGAATTATAGAAAAACGAGAAAATATATCTAAGCAAAAAATATATGAAAATGACCTGCAGTCCTACCACCCAGAGAGAACACGTGTGAATGTTTTGTTGTATGTTCCCTTCAGGCTCTAAATGTACATATCTTTCTACTCTTTGTTTTATTTTGTTTACATACTAATTTTTAACTTATTTCTTTCACCACTCCTCCTAATAATGTAACAGTATATTTTTATGGGAATCAATTCTTTATACTTTTTAAGAGCTATATATTTTATCTTATTGACATACTATAATTATATTTTTAATTAATAGACTTTTTTTTTTTCTTTTTTGAGACAGAGTCTCACTCTGTTGCCTGGGCTAGAGTGTTGTGGCATCAGCCTAGCTCACAGCAACCTCAAACTCCTGGGTTCAAGTTATCCTCCTGCCTCAGCCTGCCAAGTAGCTGGGACTACAGGCTTGTACCACGACACCTAGCTAATTTTTTCTATTTTTAGTAGAGATGGCGTCTTGCTCTTGTTCAGGCTGCTCTCGAACTCAATAGACTTTATTTTTAAGAGCAGTTTTAGGTTTACAGAAAAATTGAGCAGAAAGTAGAGTTCCCATATACCACCACCGTCACTCCCCACCCCAGCCTCCTCTAGTATTAGCATCTTGTACTAGGGTGGTACATTTGTTACAGTTGACCAAACAATATTACACATTATTAACTCAGTCCATAGTTTACCTTAGGGTTTTACTCTTTGTATTCTATGTTCTACGAGCTTTCACAAATGCATGATGTCATGCACACAGCATTGCCGTGTCACATGGAGCCCTCAGCGTCCCTGTGCTCCTCCTGTTCCCCATTTTGTTCCTCCTACCAACCGCAGGTCTTTTTTCCCATCTCCATAGTTTTGCCTTTTCTTGAATGTCATAGAGTTGGAATCACATAGTGTGTAGTGTTTTTAAATTGTTTCCTTTTACATAGTAATGTGCACTTAAGGTCCCTCCTTGTCTTTGAGGGGTTTGAGAGCTCATTTCTTTTTATTGCTGAATAATATTCCATTGGCTGGAATACAAGTTTGTTTATCCGTTTGACTCCTGAAGGACATCTTGGTTGAGTGTTTGGCAATTATGAATAAAGCTTCTATAGACATTTGCGTGCAGGTTTTTGTGTGGACATAAGTTTTCAGATCAGTTGGGTAAATGCCAAGGAGCACAGTTGCCCTAATCACATGGTAAGAGGATGTTTACCTTTGTAAGAAACTGTCTGACTAGCTTCCAAAGGGGCTGTACCATTTTGCATTTTCACCAGTATTGAGTGAGAAAGATAAATACCTTATTGTTTTAACAGCTACATATTTTATACTGTAGTTTTTTTAAACCAAATCTCAAGTTTTGGACATTTAGTCTGTGTTGTTATTATTATTATCATTGTAAAACAAAGTATTAGTCTTCTAACTGAATCTTTGTGTTCATCTATAAGTTTTACTTTAATATAAAGTTCTAGATGTGGAATTTCTAGGTCAAAGGCTTTTGAGTATTTTTGAGGCTTCATCTTGCTCTCTAGAAAGATGGTTTCAATGTTCTCCCTCTACCCTCTCTGACACTTGACATTATGTTAGAGGTGTCTCCACACGTTATTAAAACTTTAAAAATGTCAGTTAAATGGCTGCATATTATTCCATCATAAAACATTCTACCCTAATTTTCTTAAATTTTTTAGTGTTTATTGCTTCCCATTTTTATATCATTATAAACAACAACCAAACTCTATAAATTTTTGTGCAAAGTAATGATTATTCTTTTCACTTGTTTTGAGAGTGCTTCATTAGAGTGTAATTTTTTTTAGAAAAGGAACAATTTTTTGATAGTTTTCTTCTTTTATTATAAGCAAGTATGATATGCTGACTGTATGAAGGTTTAGAAGTCTTCACTTGGCTGAAAAGCAAAACACTGATATTCCACATGTTCCCTGTCAAAGAGGCGACTGGCAAGATTTTGTGGGCAAGGATGCAAGTTTCTGTAACTTTTCATGAAAACAATTTGATATATTGAGAGCTGTAAAATATATATATGTGTGTGTGTTATTATTATTATTAATACTATTCATGATAGCCCCATGCTGGACACTGGAAACTCAAATGCCCATCAACAATAGGATGGGCAGATAATTAGTGGCCTCCCCACTGTGATGAAGAACAGATCGTAGCTATGGCTGAATGGTGGCGTGAATGAATCTCAGGAACATGTTGTGGGGGAAAAAAAGAAAGCCAGACCCAGAGGAATGCCTGCTGTGTGATTCCGTTTGACTTCAGTTTGGAGACAGGCCAAACCAGTCTGTGGCTGTGCTTGGTGTGGGTGGCGGGTGGTGACCAGAAGGGAGCACGAGGTCCGCGTGCTGGTCGTGCTCTGGTCTCCACCTGGGTGCTCCTTACACAGGCGCGTTGTGTGGAGGTCCGTTGAGCTGTACACTTGGCACATGTGTACTTTTCTATGCGTGTATTTGAGTGAGCGTTCAAACAAGTGCGTGTGCAGGGACACTTGTCACAGGTTTAGTGTCCACTGTGAAGAAGTTAGAAACCACTGTGATAATAGAGGAGAAATGGATAATTAAATTTTGGTACATCTATGTTATTATTCAGGCATAGAAATGATATTTTCAAAGAACATAGGAGAAAGTGCTTATGATATATTAAAACTGAAAAAAGGACAACATTGAAAATTTATATATATTCATATATAAATGAGCAACGTTTTATTTACTTATTTAATTATACATTATAGGTTATAATTCACTGGAAAAAAAAAACACCAGGATGTTCGCTGTTTATCTCTGAATGGAAGAAATTAAATATTTTCCCTTTTTTCTCTATTTCTGTATGTTGATCAGATTTTCTGATCCGTAGTCAGATGCGTTATCCATTGCTCCACTGGCCCCGTGCTTGATCAGATTTTCTAAAGCGAGCATATTACTTTTATTATTAGAATACAGTAAGTTATTTAAGAAAAGATAGGGGGCAGTTTCTGGGAAACAAAACCAAAGTTTGTGTGCTATTATTCGTCCATTCTTTGTTCCCTTTAGAACTTCAATTTTAAGAGGGGTTAAGTAGATGGGTTGCCAAAGTCTTTAAATGAATCAACTGTTCATTCCTTGAGGTTAATCTTGGAGACATCCAATATTTTTCTTTTCCATGGTCTGTCATTTCATATTAGGACTAAGACTTTATAAATAGTATTTTGCAACAAAGTATAAACATCAGGGTTGGAGGTTTTTTTTTTTTGTTACTTTGATGTTATGGCTATATATGGTTAAAATGGAATGGATGGGAGCATTTTTAGAAATAATGCAAATATATTCTCTCAGTGGATAGTCTTGAATTTTAGCAAAAGTAACCTAAATCCAAGCGGTCATGAACCATTAAAAAATAGTCTTTTCTCTAGACACTGAGCCGGAACACTGTTTGTCTATGTAGCGGGTGGTGGACACTCTGTGCCTTTTGATTAATGGTGTATGTGACTGTTTCCAGAAACTACAGAGACATTTTCTGCATTTTGTCTCTCTATATTGTGGTCTTGGAAATTTTGCAAAATAATGCGTATCATCCTCCAGGTAGAAGTCATTTGATAATCTGCGTTTGTGGATAAAACAATTTTCATGAGATTCACTTCTTTTATTCTAAGCATTTTACAGCTATGATAAATTACTGAGTTTATTCTTTCCGTAACTACACTGGCTTCCCACCACCCTCAGTTAAATCTAATTGTAAAACAAAACCAGGAGAAAAAGAAAGATGATTTAAAATCAGGCCAGCAACATGAGGCGTTAAAGGAACAACTAGCAACAAAACTTGAGCACTGTGGGTGTCATGCACAGGACATAGATCTTGCTCTGTCAGTTGTGGAGAGTTAATGTGATTGTAAATTTTTGACCTTGTTTTTGCTCTGTCTTCCTCCCTGGATTAGGAGACTACCTTGGTGGAGAAGCATACTGGGCCGGTGGCCTGCACCTGTATACCCCGTTACCCTTCCGGCCAGGCCAGGGCGGCTTTGGAGAACTTTTCCGAACACACTTTTTTCTCAACGCAGGAAACCTCTGCAACCTCAACTATGGTAAAGCTTGCACTATTAGGGAAACCATTATAGTACAGTAGTTTTTATGTTTAACAGCCCAGTACACAAATACTTATCTATCTTTTTAGATTACCTAGTCTTTAATTTTAGAGATAGTGCCTTACTTAAAAAATGTTTCTATAACACCTAATATAGTGCCCAGAATTAAGTTGTTCGTTGAATGAATGAAGCATGCAAGAAAAATAGTCATCAAATGTTCTTATAAAGTATTTATTCAATAAACATTTCTTGAGCACGTACTATATACCAGTTGTCGGAGCCACAGAGCTGAGTAGGATTGGGTGCCTTCCTCAGGGAGCTCAGGTCCAGAGGAGAATCACAGCAGCTGTATCTAGCTCAAGGTGCCTCCAAAGCTCCATACAAGACAAGGCCCTTGAACTTGGAGTGGGACTTCCCAGGTGGTCATGGGTTGGGGAAAAGCCATTCTAGGCCAAGGAAACAAAATACACCAGACTTAAAGAATTGAGAAGGCTTGGCTTATTCTGCAGTGAGTAAGTGTGGTCCCGAGCCTGCTCTTGATCTGGGTCCCAGTGTCACTTCATGCATTCTCCTCGACTGTCTAGGCGTAGCTTTAAAAATTACTACTGGGCACAGGAAGGGAGAGAGCCAGGGCTTGTCTGAGGACAACTGTGAAAGGATGGGCCACACGCTGTTGCTCACGCATGCTTCTCTTTTCAGGGGAGGGCCCCAAAGCTCATATTCGCAAGCTGGCTGAGTGCATCCGCTGGTCCTACGGCGCCGGCATCGTCCTCAGGCTTGGCAACATCGCCCGGCTGGAACTTAATTACTGCATCCCCATGGGAGTGCAGGGGGGCGACAGGTGAGTGCCAGGGATCATCTTCCACAATTCCATCACGCTCTCCAGTAATCTTATTTTGTACTGGACACGGTTGATTTCATCAGTGGCTTTTAAGGTTCAAGATTTTAAGAGAAGTAGAATAGTTAGCAAAAAGAATGAAAATATATGTATTTTTCTCCATTGGGTTTTTCTTTATCCAGTTTGGAGAATAAATGTCACATATTCCCATCCCCATCATGCAGATGCTTTGTGCTTATTGTGCCCAAGGTAGTGGGCGTCTCTTGCTGGAGGAATTGATAAGGTGTGTTGGTCTTGCATGCTGAAAATGGAGTTCGGTGTTTCTGGTTGTTGACCTTGCAGGCCGGGGCCTCTGGGGAGGTTGGGGCAGCTGTGGCTTCGTGTCTGGCTGCAGAGGGCTCAGCCTAGACAGCAGAGGGACCCACCATCTTGGCCTTCCTCCTCCACTTTATTTTATTGAGAAAAGATTTGCAAAATATTACACAGATGGCTGGGCATAGTGGCTCATGCCTGTATTCAGATCAATCCCAGCATTTTGGGAGGCCAAGGCTAGAGGATCACTTGAGTCCAGGAGCTCAAGACCAGCCTGGACAACATTGTGAGACCCTATCTCTACAAAAAAATAAAAATTAAAAAAAATAATAACATGGATGAATATGGTATAAGGCTATTTGCTATT
Source organism: Mirza zaza (assembly GCA_008750895.1). Classification (NCBI taxonomy): domain Eukaryota; kingdom Metazoa; phylum Chordata; class Mammalia; order Primates; family Cheirogaleidae; genus Mirza; species Mirza zaza. Next base: position 10,178 of record VSMD01019895.1, on the reverse strand, counting down.
ATAGAAACAAATTCTATTTCAGAAATTCAGAAGTATTGTCATTATAAAGTGTGTCTCAGTCAGCTCTGGCTGCCGTAACAAAATGCCATAGGCTGGGTGACTTAAACAACAGACATTTATTTTCTCAGAATTCTGGAGGTTGGGAAGTCCAAGATCAAGGTGCCAGCAGATTCGGTGCTTGGTGACCTGGCTTGCAGCCTTGTCACTGTGTCTTCACATGGTGGAGGAAGGGGACAAGCATGCACCGCAGTGTCTCTTATTAGGAGGGCTCTAATCCCACCATGAGGGCCCACACTCATGGCTGCATTTAAACCATATCGCCTCCCAAAGATCCTGTCTCCAAATGCCATCACGTTGCGGGTTAGGACTTCAACATATGGATTTTGGGGAGACACAAACATTCAGTCCGTAACAGTGTGTGTATTGTCTCTTATTTTTATGTTTATGCATTCAGTACTCTGGGCTGTATTTTTTCTCTTCATTTCTGTGTCTACTCTCATGTTGCCTACTCTCATGTGTCTACTCTCACCACCAAGGGGTGGTGCTGTTTCAAACATGTTGTTGTAGTTTGTCCTCGTTTAAGGAAGGATGGTGTCATTTTTACTCCCACCGCCTTCTCTGTCAGCCTCGTAGGTGATGGGATTGTTACAGCATCACCACACTGGCAGGCTTTCGAGAGAGCCTGCTTACCTCCCTGGGTGCAGTTCCGGATCTGTCATCCAGATCCTTTGGGGTTGTCACTTTAGTAGAATCTGCTCTCGACGCTCTTCCTGGAGGGCTAATTCAGATCCACTCTGCAGCTGGGGGCTCAGCGGGGGTTGTGAGGCCGCGGTGGCTCCCTGGTGATTAGCGAGCCTTCGGGTGCCTTCACAGGTGCCAGCTCACCTCCACACCCTGCCTGTTCTCCGCACAAAGCAAACGCTGAAAAGGGTTTAGTCGCACAGACTACGTGTGTGCTCCGGAGCCCAGCTGCCCGAGCTTGGTCCCTGCTTGGCCACTCTGTGGCTTTGTGACCTAGAATGAGTTACTTAGCCTCTCTGGGTCTCCATTTTCATGTCCTGAGAATGGACAGTAACGATAGTGACTATTTTGCAGTTTTAAAAACTAAATGAATCAAATGCATGCAAAGCACTTAGAGCCCTGCCTGCCGTGTTGTCAGGAAATGGCGGTTCTTCACAGCACTGCTGCTGCTCCAGCCCCCGTGGCCAGCTCTTTAGGTATGATGGGAGCTGAGTTCCTGTAGAAGGCACTGCCCCTCCCCCTCCACATCATCCCCGTGTGGCTGCTGCTTGGCTGTTTGTCACAGGCCACGGAGGGGATGAGTGTCCTGATTTCAGAGATAGTAAAATGAAAAATGTACACCTTTCTTCTAGAGGAAGACTGCGTTAGATAACCCTTTAGCCAAGATTCCCAGGCCTTTGCAGTCTTCAGCGAATGAGGCTAGTTTTGCACATTTCTTTGCATGAAGCCCCTGTTCCCACCACAGCTGGGAGTGTGGGTCTCCCTGGCTTGACAGCCAGGTGCTCACTGGAACACCTGATTGAGTTAGGATAAGGGTGTGTTCGATGAGGATGCCTGAGCCGGTTCTTCTCACACCGTGCTGTGCCTCCGGATCTCCTGGGGCCCTGGGTAAAGGCAGACTCAGACTCCTCCAGCCAGAGACACACGCCCCACTGCTCTGGGGTGCAGTAGCGTCCCTGTCTATGCTGCCCCCCTGCAGTCACTGTTGTTGCAGTACTGCTTGCGGCCACTGGGTGTCAGTGTGCTCTGCAAAGTCAGCGCTGATTTTAGGAGCCGCTGCCCTTTCTCAAAGAATTTTTTTTTTAAATATTTATAATCTTTTTCTTCTTTTTTCTTTTTTTTTTGCACCAAGATAACGGGCAGCATGAAACCTTTCTCAAAGAATTTTTCCAGAGAATGGTTACATTAACCTTTTAGCTTTGCCTCTCTGTCTTCCGGTTAAATCTGAAAAATATGTTTCAGAGATTAATTTCAAAATCTGAAAGGAGGAAGCATACTGTGCACGCGATATTTAAAGATCGGACCAGAAGGAAGCTCCTCTGGCCCCCGGCTGGGCGGCAACTCTGTTTTGCTGTCGTGTTCCCAGCAAATGTTCACAGTGCGCAGTGAGCACCGTTGCAGGGGCAGCCCGGCACCCTGGAGCTCGGAAGTCACTTTCACTCAGTGTGTGGCTTTGTTTGAAGTGTTATCATCAAGATTGGAATCTTGTTATCATCAAGATTGTGGAGTTTGATGCTGTCAGAATTAATCTTTGTTTCTAAAATCAGGCAACAGGCAGGGTGGGGGATTATGTATGTAGAAATCATCCCGAGATATTTCCTCATAGTTAATGCAGACACCGTAATTAGAAGTTCAGACCTTTACAAGAATGGTAACAGTTCTGAACTGCTTGCTACGTTTTATATCGGAGGTGATTTATGGCGCAGTTTTCTCTGGGCTCTAACAGCGTCTGTCAGTGGGCGTCGTAGCAAGCGCAGTCTCTGGAGGCCAGGGACGCGTCGAGCAGGCTCGCTTGGGAGAGCAGCTCACGGCCGGTAGCAAGGAAAGGCAGGAACGCAGATGGTCTCGGCTGAGGAGGGAGTTGAGAGGGCCTCCTGAGGAGCTGATACCTGAGTGGAATCTTCCAGAAGGACTGCCGTGGACTGGCAGAAGACAGGGGCAGAGTGGCGCTCCTGGAGGTGGCGGGAGCTGTGTAGGGGTGCGGAGTCGGTGGGCAGCAGAGCAGCGTCTGCAGAAGCAGGGGCAGCGCCTGGGGAGGCCCTCGGGTTTTACTTGCCCTCGTCTCCCACCCTCTTCCTTCCAGCCCACCAGCCTTTGCCCCCGGGTATCTGCCGTGGCATTTGCGTTCAGGGCTTCATCTGTTCTGTGCACAGAGTCCCGAGTGACTAGAACAGCACGTGGTGGTACAAGTGAGGGCCCATGGGAATGCCCTTGACGTACGGCAGGAGACGGGGTGCAGGGCCCCAGGGGTGCTGTCAGCGTGACCTTCCCAAACACCCTCATGCTGAAGGTGGTGGTGCTGGGTCAGAGGCAGGTGGGAGGGCACGGGGGCCTGCACCAATGCAGTGACGGGGGGCACTCGTGGGCCTAGACCTAGCCCAGTGGACACACAGCAGAAGGTGGGTACTTGAGGCTGGCCTCGTGCAGCTTTGCAATGCTGCTGCGAATGTTTGCAGTAGGTATTTTTTCTGTGATGTGTTTATATGGTCTCTGAACATAAACCTGTGATTGTGAAGTTGTTTAATGTCTGTAGCTAGGGTGAGTCGGAATGCCTGCTTGTTTTCTGAATTTCATAAACCAATAGCTTACCTTATTTTTTAGCTCATAGCTTATTTTCAGACATTTTTCTAAGTAGTGAATGTAGGCATAGATCACTTTTACAGAGCCAATGATGTAAAATATGAAAACAAACTGTTTAGATTTGACCACAACTAAACAGTATGAATGCAGTCAGGTTTTGGTTTGAATTCTTGCCTTTTAAGGCCGTTGGGATGGTTTGTGCCGTCACCGTGGGTCACAGAGGGGAGCAGATGGTGCTTCTGGTTAGGTTGCGCCTGCTGCCCAGGTTGCCTGGTGGGTACCGGGATCCCGGAAGGTCAGTGGAACGTTAGTAATTACGTGTCTTAAGTCTCTTCGTGGATCAGATATTTAGTTTCCCTGCTCAGAGTTGGGTTGAAAAAGGAAAACTTCCTGCCAGTTTTCATACGCTGCGAATCCTCGGGTCAGGTGAGGGCCTGGGTGTGTTACGACGGTAGAAATGGCCATTCTCTTTTGAATGAGGAGCTATTTTGTTGGGTGGTCTCTTCTAGAAATTGCCCACAGCTTGCAAAAATGCTGCATTCCGCAACACACTGACTGGCAGTTGTTTGGGATTCTGAATGTCATTTTCCCTGGGAAGTTTAGGTCCCTAGGTTAGGCCCACTGTGTCCCAAATATGCAGCGTTGGTCCTCCCCCAAGCACAGGCTCTAGGTGGGCAGCGACCCCGAGGGCCAGGGTGCATGCACGCCGTCCCGACACCAGGCTGCCCCACAGCCGTGCGTCCTCAGCAGGCCGAGGCAGCGCCACGTGTCGGAAAGGGCAAGGCCTGTGGGTGCTGCTGAGCCGGCTCTAAAGTCCTGCCCTGTCGCTTCTCAGCTGTGTGACCTGTTTGCTCACCAGAAGTGTTCTGTCAGCAGGCTGTCACCAGCGCACGGAATCCCACCTGCAGAGCATCAGCTCATGGCAGGTGTTGCGACCAGGGTGACCTTTTTGCAGCCTTCCTGGGTCAGGAGCAGGTCTGAGAGGTGTCAGGCCAAATCTCTGTGGGGCTGCGATGCTGCCATCTTCCTAAGCCCCCAGACCTTCTGGGGTCTGGGCAGGCCTTGAGTTCTGCCCACCTGCCTGTCCCCAGCCCTTCCCCGCCCTCCCCTGCCTCTCTGTCCTCCCTGTTGGGATTGGGGGACATAAGGAGTGAGGAGGGCGCACTGAGTGTCTGTGGCTCCATTTCTTCCCTCTGCCGGTCTCCAGAGGCCGGCTCTGCACCGCACGGGAGGGGCACCGGGGTGAGGCAGGCAGGTGCTGCCGAGGAGATGGCAGGGCGAGTGGAGCGGGCCGCAGTATCTGATTTCTCCCTTTTTTATTTCAAGGATATGCGATGGGGTCCAGTTTGGCGCTGGGATAAGGTTCCTGTAGCTGACGCCCTGCAGGAGGAGCTCTGGGGCCCGGCAGCAGCGTGTCGTCCCCGCCACGGCTGAGCGATCTTCCACTGCGGTCCTGGTGGGAAAGCACGTCAATAAATTGTAGAGACGCACACGCGGCGCTGTGGGTATGGTTTGCTTTCACTGCACCGTGTCCCCCGCTGGCGTTCCCGAGGACGGCCTGATCCTTTGACACGCACCTCCCAGACCCTTCGAGTCTCGTTGTTTGGTCCCCAAGTGCCAGGTGTCAGGCATTCAGCAGAGCCGGGGAGCAGGGAGGGTCGCTCGGCCTGCTGCACTGGGTGGTGCCAGGGGAGGCCCACGGCAGCAGGCAGGAGTCACTTAAGTGAGTGTGAGTGGCATGGGAGAGAGAGCCCTATTAGGGGCCCTGAGGCGAAGAGGGAAACTGGTATCTGCAGACTCACAGCAGGATTAATAAGACTACTGTGTTGGTTCCTGCGGCTGCTCTAACAAGTCACCACAACCCTAGGAGCTTAAAACAACACCCGTTAATCGTCTTGCAGTCTGGAGGTCAGAAGTCCAAAATGGTTCCCACTGGGGTAACATCGAGGTGTCACCGGCAGGGTTGTGTTCCTTTCCAGGGCTCGGGGGAGGCAGGCTTCCTTGTGCTTGCCAGTGTCTAGAGGCGCCCACCGGTCCTTGGCTGATGGACCCCGACCCGTCCTCAAAGCCAGCATCGTCCGTCCCTCTCTGCCTCTGCCTCTTCTGCCTCTCTCTGCTGTCTCCTAAGGACCCTTGTGATGACACGGGCCCACCCAGACCATCCAGGATCATCTTATTTTAGGTCAGCTGATTGACAACCGCAGTTCTATCTGCGCCCTTCATTCCCCTTGTCGCGTTATGCACCATGATCCCGAGCCCGGGCACTGGGACGTGGTGCCACATAAACACGTGCAGTGTTGCCATGGTGCCCCGGGAGGCCCCAGCAGGGACGCTTTGCCCTTGGGCTCCCCGTCACTCTCAGGCCCCCTGTAGCCTGTTGTTTATGTCTTTGCTACGTGACCTCGGGATTTGAGGCCAGGGACCCACACCCAAGCTCTCAGGCCCCCGAGGACCGTCTCATCCTCACTGCCTGCAGGAGCTACAGGGATTTTGCAGAGAATATGTAAGAAGAAACACAGTTTTGCCTTCCTTTTAACAGTTGGGGACATGGGAAAATATACTTTTTTCCCCTAAATTGTTTATTATTTCCATTTTCATATTTATGCCTTTGGCAACATAAACCCACGTTACATTGTCGTGTTCAGACTATAAATTTAGAACAGTGCAATCTGAATAATGAGACTCAGACACCATGACCTTTGAGAATTCATCTCCCACGTCAGTGGAGAGCCCAGAGAACGCATTTTTGGAAAGGTACATGTTTAATCCAGCAAGTGTGAGCTATCGGGTTGCCGGAGGCAGCTCCTTAATTAAAGCACACCAGGTCCAGCTGCCTCCAGTGTGGACGAGCCGTGTTTAATTTGCAGGTGGACTCCACAGGCTGCGCCTTCGCGAGGGGAAACGGAAACGGAGCAGGCATTGGGGACAAGTGGCAGTTCTGTTCATTCTCAGGTGGTATTAAGTGGGCAGATAGAGATAAAGCCAGAAGCACTTAACAAAGTGCTTTCCATGAAAGCCCAGAAATGAGGCAAGCTCATTGTGGGAAGTAATTTTTCATAGCTGCTATTTTTGAGAGCTCAGACAGACGAGAAAGATGAAAAGCATAACAAATCCTCCATGAAGCATCGCCTCGGCGCCGTTATTCTTCGCATCTTAACGTTACCCCATTTCTTCCCTAAATACCTGGTGTTCTGGGCTGGAACAGAGTTTGATATTTGCTTAATTAGCCTTTTGCTCTATTCTGCGAGGGACGTGCCATGCAGCCGGCGCGCTCGTTCTGACGGAGAACGGCCACCTCCTTTCCGGGAGCCTGCCGGGCCAGGCGCCTTCCGTTTGTCACAGGCAGACTCATCAGCGAGCCTGGTCTTCACGACACTTCCCGAGGAACAGCCTGCTGTGGCGGGTGGCTCCTCCGTCACGTGAGTTCGTGGTGCTCTCTGCGCACACACTGCACCTCTTCCAAACGGTTCTGTCGGCGGCGTGCGTGCTGAGCAGCGCCCCCGTGCAGCACCTGGGTGCCGTCTGCTGTCCGCAAGTCTGTGACCGGCCAGGGACAGACTGTCCTGCCAAGTGCCGTCATGACCAGGACTCGGGACAAGCAGCTGATGGAGATGTGCCGTCAGCCCATGTCGTGCCCTTAGGGTGACCCCCGCAAAGGCCCTTCGCTGTGACGTCCTCCAGCCCCCGCAGCTCCGCAGCCTGAGAACTCTCTTCAGTCTCTGAATTCCCCCTTTTTTTTTTTCTTTTTTTTTTTTGAGACAGAGTCTCACTTTGTTGCCCAGGCTAGAGTGAGTGCCATGGCGTCAGCCTAGCTCACAGCAACCTCAAACTCCTGGGCTCAAGCCATCCTCCTGCTTCAGCCTCCCGAGTAGCTGGGACTACAGGCATGAGCCACCATGCCCGGTTCATTTTTTCTACATATATGAGTTGGCCAATTAATTTCTTTCTATTTTTAGTAGAGACGGGGTCTCGCTCTTGCTCAGGCTGGTTTCGAACTCCTGACCTCGAGCGATCCACCCGCCTCGGCCTCCCAAAGTGCTAGGATTACAGGCATGAGCCACCACGCCCAGCCTTTTTTTTTAAAGACCAGATAAACTTACCTTTTGGAGGGTTAGGGGTGCTGAAACGCATCATGTGTTTAACACATTGACTGCTGCACAGAAAGACACTTTTCTTGGGGGCCACAGTGGTTTTTTATTATGAAAGTAGAAGAAACACCTCAAGTACAATTTAAAGGGAAGCATAAATAGAAAAACAAAATTTATTGACTTCTATTCATTGAATCCACGGTTTTAGAATGAAATTATCAATATTATAACAATAAGAACATAAACAAGTAAGATTTCCTATATGCTTCACGAGGCCCCGGGTCAAAGCAGGAGTGAGGCAGATACGACTCTCGCGGCAGTTACTGTGTTAAACCTCACCACAGACCGGGCGCGGTGGCTCACGCCTGTAATCCTAGCACTCTGGGCGGCCGAGGCGGGTAGATCATTTGAGTTCAGGAGTTCGAGACCAGCCTGAGCAAGAGTGAGACGCTGTCTCTACTAAAAATAGAAAGAAATTAATTGGCCAACTAAAAATATATATAGAAAAAAGTTAGCCGGGCATGGTGGTGCATGCCTGTAGTCTCAGCTACTCAGGAGGCTGAGGCAGGAGGATTGCTTGAGCCCAGGAGTTGGAGGTTGCCGTGAGCTAGGCTGACACCACGGCGCTCTAGCCCGGGCAACAGAGTGAGACGCTGTCTCAAAAAAAAAAACCCAAAAAACCAACTTACCACAGAGGAGACCACGGAAGATTGCTTGGTCCAGAGAGCAAAAACTGAGGAACTGTGTTTTAAATAAAATTGTTTAAAATTGGGAGGCTGTACTCGAAAATCCTAATTTCTTGTTTCTGTTAAACAATCGGATCTGACAGCTGAATGGTCTGCACACCCACCGGCGCGGTGGGCTGGAGCGGGCGGCGGGTGTCCCCGAGTTGCTGCCAGGTGCCCACGGCCTCTCTGCCTAGGTCTCTGCTGCATCACCTGTCCCCTGCTCGGACTCCTCGGGAGCAGAAGCGTCTGAACGTGCTGGGGGAGGAGGCTGTCACAGGCGAGCAGTGAGCCCCCCAGGTCAGGGCCCCGCCCTCGCCCTGCCTGGGCTGTGTGTGTCAAGTCCAGCCACTTCTTTCCTCTGGCCTCAGGTTTTTCTTCTGTCAAAGGAGAAGACTTTGGTATATTCAGCAAGAGATGCCACAGTCCCAGTGGATGCCACCCATGGGCTTTCTGGGCCCTTCTGCCCCACAGTAAATGCTAGCTGACTTCCAACACCATAGACTAGGGGGTCCTCAAACTTCTTAAACAGGGGGCCAGTTCACTGTCCCTCAGACTGTTGGAGGGCCGGACCATAGTTTAAAAAAGCTATGAACAAATTCCTATGCACACTGCACATATCTTATTTTGAAGTAAAAAAAACAAATGGGCAAAAACATCTGCATGTGGCCCGTGGGCCGTAGTTTGAGGATGCCTGCTATAGATCGTTCTGCTGTTTTGGGACATCATGTACAAGGAGTCAAACAGTAGGTCCGTGTTTGTGATTCAGGCTGGACGAGAACCCAGCTCTGTCAGTAACTCGTCATGTGACCTTGAGCAAGCTCCCCTGAGGGGTTCAAATATCAGGCCACTGTGAATCCCAGGCACAATTCCCAGCTGTCCCAGTGGGAGAAATGAGAGGGAGAGAGGCCAACCTGAATGTATAGACTTTTAGAAATGTAGATGAGTGTTGACTCACTTATTAGGCATAACCTATTTAAAACCAGATGTATAAAATGAAGTCTTTTTGGAAAGATCAGTTTTTGCCATGTTTTTTGCATTCTCACTGTTCGTTTGCATATTCAGTGTTTTTGTCACCATAAGAACTGCTCTTTTTTTTTTCTTTTTTTTTTTGTTTTTGAGACAGAGTCTCGCTCTGTTGCCCAGGCTAGAGTGAGTGCCGTGGCGTCAGCCTAGCTCACAGCAACCTCAAACTCCTGGGCTCAAGCAATCCTGCTGCCTCAGCCTCCCGAGTAGCTGGGACTACAGGCATGCACCACCATGCCCGGCTAATTTTTTCTATATATATTAGTTGGCCAATTAATTTCTTTCTATTTATAGTAGAGACGGGGTCTTGTTCTTGCTCAGGCTGGTTTCAAACTCCTGACCTCGAGCAATCCTCCCGCCTCTGCCTCCCAGAGTGCTGGGATCACGGGCATGAGCCACCGTGCCCAGCCAAGAACTGCTCTTAATTGGAGTCATCCAGCAGTGATTGAGAGTGTGGGCGTCTCTGCTGTCTGAGTGGTTTGAGACACGGCGTGCACGGCACGTTCTGAATCTCGTGGCGATGTTCTCCCTGCCGTCAGGGCCCGTTCACAGATACGAAGGTAGCTGGCGACCTCCACAACCTCTAACTACATATACATTTCTTTGCCTTTTTTTTTTTGTTCTTTGCTGATTTCATCAGATGAGTAAGCTCTCAAACTTACTGGTCTCAGGGCCCGTTGGCACTATCAAAATTATTGAGGACCCCAAAAGGGCTTTTGTTTACGTGGGCTGGTGTTCACACTCACCCACGTTGGAAATTGGAACTGAGAAACTTTTTTTTTTTTTTTTTTTGAGACAGAGTCTCACTTTGTTGCCCAGGCTAGAGTGAGTGCCGTGGCGTCAGCCTAGCTCACAGCAACCTCAAACTCCTGGGCTCAAGCAATCCTGCTGCCTCAGCCTCCCAAGTAGCTGGGACTACAGGCATGCGCCACCATGCCCGGCTAATTTTTTATATATATATTAGTTGGCCAATTAATTTCTTTCTATTTATAGTAGAGATGGGGTCTCGCTCTTGCTC
>VSMD01019891.1:7845-19816 GCA_008750895.1 Mirza zaza | reverse complement strand
GTATGCACTTGCGGGCTGCAGGACTCGGCCACGCCGGCTCTGCCACCCTCGGCTGGGGGATTCTTGGGGCAGCCGGGCAGCAGCGGGAAGGATGCCCGAGGCTCGGCAGGGATGGGGAGAAAGGAAGAGGGAGCTACCTGTGGCAGGTAAGCACCCATCTCTCCTCCCAGGCCCCTCACCGCCTGCAGCCCCAGCCCTCCCCTGGCATGGGGGTGGGAGGGGAAGAGGACTCGGCTGGGAGGACGGAGACCTGTCCAGCCCCCCTGCCGTCAGCACAGCCCGCGAGACCCGCCACCCCAGCCCGCTGACCTTCCCGGCCCCACCACAGCACGCGAGTCTCAGAGCTCTGCTTCAGCCACCTGGAACACCCCGGCTCCTCCCCGGCTCCGTGCTGTCTCTCCTCCAGTCTCACAGACCCCTTCCCCTGCCCGAGACACGCCCCGCCTGCTCCTGGTTTTGCCAACATTGCCCCGTCCTTCATTCTCAGGGAGGGTCCCCCCAATGCCCTGCCACATGCTCCCTCTGCTCCTCCTTCTCCATGAGCCACACCCACAATTACCCAGTGCTCCCCTCCCATTCTGTCTGCCTTCTCATCACTGGTCCGCAGCATCCTCACAGGGTCTGGCACAAACTGGGTATGCAGAAAATCCCTGATGGATTGATGTGTGCGTGGGTGGATGATAGATGGCTGGATGGATGGATGGGTGGATGGGTGGGAGAAAGAATGAATGGATGGGTGGATGGATGAATGGACGGCTAGGTGGGTGGATGGAAGGATGGATGGATGGGTGGATGGATGGAAGGATGGATGGATGGGTGGATGGATGGGAGGATGGAAGGGTGGATCAATGGATGAGAGGATAGATGGGTGAGTGGGTGGATAGGCAGATGAGTACCTGAATGGATGAATAGATGAATAGATGGGAGAATGGATAGGTGGGTGGGTGGGTATATGCATGGATGGAGAATGATGGATAAGTAGATGGGAGAGTGAATGATGGGTGGGAGAAAGGATGAATGGATAGAAGGGTGGATGGAAGGATGGATGGATGGGTGGGTGGGAGGATGGATAGATAGATGAAAGGATGGATGGATAGATGGAAGGGTGAATGGAAGGATGGATGGATGGGTGGGTGGGAGGATGGATAGATGGGTGGGAGGATGGATAGATAGATGAAAGGATGGATGGATGGATGGATGGATGGATGGAAGGATGGATGGATGGGTGGGTGGGAGGATGGATAGATGGTAGGAGGATGGATAGATGGGTGGGAGGATGGATAGATGGATGAAAGGATGGATGGATGGATGGATGGATAGCTGAGTAGGAGGATGGATGAACTGATGGATGGGTGGATGGATGAGGGTCATTCACCCTATGTCTCACCCCAGTCACGTCATCTGGAGGCGCCTGGAGACGCAATTTCCATGGCTGCTAATTAGGAGGTGCTCGTCGCCGCCGGGGTGTCTGGCCTGGCACAGGCTGCTGGGCCTGCGCGATCACACTCCAGCATTCCCATGCCGGTTGGACAACGGGATTTTTCACTACTTTCCCCTGACTTGGAAATCTTGAAAAACAAGGGGGCCATCCCCAAACCTGCAGGAGAGCAGCCTCCCAGACCCCGGCAGGCGTCACAGACAGCGCCCCCCCTGCCCCAGGCGACCTGGGAGGCCCACTCTGGACGCGCCTGGGGAAAGGGCCTTGGCCGGCCGGCCCGCAGTGCCGGGACGGACTTCTAAACGCGGCTCTGACAAGAAATAAACTTAGGACACAGTTTATCTAAAGGAGGAAGTGGCAATAAAGTGTGACACCCAGGGAGTGATGAACCGCGAGCTCTGAGACAGACACAAAACAGGTACCGGCAGTTGTGGGACCCGTTACTTAAAATCCCCGGGGCTGACATGTGGGACGGCTGGGCAGGCCAGACGCCGCTTGGAGGAGATGAAAAGAGTTCATTTCCTTCCTCCAGATAAACACGCCCGCGGCCAGAGCTGCCCGCGGTGATGAATGGCTTCCTCCTGCCCTCCACGGAGGGTTGCGCTGGAACCTGTGGCCCATCAAAGGCTGGGAAGGGCAGCCGCGGGATGCGCCTGCGTCGTAATTCCCGCAGTCCCGGCCTGTCCCCGCACCAGGATGCCACTTATCTCCTTCCAGGCCCCCACGACTCTCAAAACACAGGAAGACTCAGAGGGGACGGAGGGACGCAGCGATGACATCCGCCCGGCCCACAGCACGCCGGACTCTGGGAGGGAGGCAGGAGAGGGAGGCAGTGGGGAGGATGGCGCCAGCTCCTTCTGGAAGCCTCGGTCCAGCCTTGTCCCGAGGCACGGGCGTCAGGAAGATGGTCACCCCACCGGAGACACACGGCGCTGCCGGCCCCGGGGCCATTCCAGGAGGAGATCGGTCTGAAGGGCGACCGGAGCCCGGAGCAGCCCACCCCGGCAGAGCTTGCAAACAAGGTCCGAGCGCAGTCATTTACAGAAGGCCACGTTGCTGGCGTGCACAGCACCTCCCGGGCAGGAGGGGAGGAAGGAGACGGAGCCCCAGCTTGCGGCTTGCCGCGACCCGTTTGCCGCCTCAGTCCGTCCTCGACGTCCAAGATGCATTTGTGGCTTCCTGTCCCCGGCGCTCACCTGGGGGTGGCAGGATGCAGGGGAGAAGCCGAGGCCCCAAGGAGAGCAGAGCTCCCTCCCTGGGCAGCGTCCGGCCGGCCTGCCGGCCCCTGTGGCCTGCTAAGAGCTGTCCCCACCCCACCCACCCCCGCCTGGCTCCCTGCTCTGCGGCGAGGGGGACAGGGTCTGTGTGGGAAGCCACGATAAGGGACGAGGTACTAATAGACGCCCCTCGAAAACTCCGGCCGAGTGCAAGAAGCCAGACACGAAGGCCGCATCCTGCAGCTCCCCACGTGCGAGAGACGTCCGGCGTGGGCAGGCCCCAGACAGGACGCAGACTGGCGCTTGCCGGGGTGTGGGCTGGGGAGAGACGCAGGGAATGGTCATTTAACAGGTAGAGAGTTTCCCTTCGGGGCCGGGAAAATGTTTTGGAACCAGGTAGAGGTGGCAGCCACCCAACATCGCGAATGCACTAAATGCCACTCAGCTGTGCACTTGCAAATGGTTAACTTTACGTTATGCGAGTTTTACCTCCCTTTATTTAAAAAGTGCACGTGGAGATCAGCCAGGCCTCTGGGGAGGACCCGCGTGGGGACACCTGGCTTCCCGACTCGGACAGGTAGCCCACGTGCGCAGGGCGACGCCTCCGGGGTTAGTGCCTCGTTTGACAGACCCAGGACACGGGCCTGCAGGTACTTCGGGACCCAAACCCAGCTCAGCTGCGAAGGGCAGCTGGGCTGCAGGAGCCTCAGTCTCCACATCTGTAAAGTGGAACCCGCAGACACGGTGCCCAGAAAGCCGTGGCCCAGGCCCAGCACGGAACCGTCACCCACAGCTTTGTTCTGACTGGGTCTGTGTCTCTCCCTCCTACCGCTTCCCAGAGACGGGGCTGTCCCCTGCAGCCAGGCTTCCCAAATGCCAGGCCACAGACAGGTGCGCTAGCATCTCCTGGGCCCCTGGCTACAGATTCTGATCCTTGGCTCTCCTGCCAGACACTCAGCAGTGGTGCAACCAGTGGGGCCGGAGGTGTGCATTTTAACAGTTCCTCTAGTGGCCTGAATGCACAGCCAGGCTCAGGAACCTTCCTCCCTCCAGCCCTGCAGTGGGGGCGAGCAGGAGGGCGAGGCTGGCGTGGCTGGACTTGGGTGATGCAGGCAGGGACCACACGGTGCCCTGGGCTGGCTGTGCAGAGGCCAGGCCCCAGGGAGACCCCGTTTGCCGACTGCTTCACCTCCTTGCCTCTGAGCAGAACCCGCACTTCATCCGGGCAAGGAATCGTCTGCTGTAAATTCGGGGGTGAAAAGAATGCTATTTAAGAAACTCAGCGGCTTTTTAATTTTTTTTTAATAGGAAATGAACGTTTGGAGACTTCCCACTATGGAACAATCAGATTGGGGGATTTACAGGAGGTGATTGGTGACACACACACACACAGCTCATGAGAGGAGCTGACACGGGGAGCCCTTGAGGTCTGGGGTCCCCCTTGTCACAGCACTCGGGGATTTCAGTCGGTGTTGATGCAACTGTGACAACGGCTCACCCCTGCCCGGCCCTCTGCACCGTCCACGCCCTCCTCCTCCCTGGGGCTCCAGCAGCGTAGCAGACAGGACCAATCTCGGTGGCCGACATGGAGTCTGGCTGGCTGCCCTCTTTCCCCTTGGGCTCCCAGCTGGCCAGTATGTCCCAGCCGCCTGGAGGTTAGCGTGGCCACAGGTGTGGCTGGAAATGGTCCGAGTCCAACCCGCGGGGAGCACCGTGCAATCTCCACGCCTGTGTCTTCTCGAGTCTGCAGAGGCTCCAGAGAAAACTCTGAGGCCCTAAGAGAACCACAAGCTGGAAGGAGCCTGGATCCCTGAGTGACTTCGTGGAGCAGAGTCCCTTCCCCACCACCTGCCTGCACTGGGTTTTGACACAGGTGAGAATAACCCCTTCTGTGTTAAGTTATCGACGTTTTGGAGTGATTAATCACAGTGGTTATCTCACCCTGTGAACTGGTGGTCACAGCACAATGAGTCCAGTGCCTACAGTGGGGGGACAAAGTGCAGGACACTCAGAAAATAAGACAAACAACAAAATCTGAAAAGAAATACTTTTTCTGGATTTTCCCTTCTCTTGACATCTTGGGGGAAGGCCGGCTTCCAGCCAACAGCCTGGCCTGGGTCTGGGCACCTTGTCTGGGCCATGCTGGAGCTGGCCAGACCCCCCCATGGCTCCCCTGCAGCTGACCACTGCCCCCAGCCCCCAGCCCCCATGAGCAGGGCCAGCTGGGGCTCTGGCCCCTGCGGGCTGTTCCAGTAACATTCTCTTGCCGCCTCTGCAGCCCTGTTTCTTCCTTTCTCATGCAAGATCTTGTTGAGATCTGGCAGGGTTTTTAAGGCAGAGTTGAAAGATTGTGAATAAACATTTCAGCTCTGTCTTCAGTTTTGTAGCTTCGCCTGAGCCCTGTGACTCTGGGAAGGAATGTTTAAGGCAATAAATGGAAAAATGAAAGCTGTGCAATTTGATCCCAAAGCCCTGCTGATCCTAAGCAGCTCTCAGGCCCGTTCCTGCTCCGCTTGTCCCTCCACCACCTCCCCTGCCTGCAGGTGCTCCCCTCCTCCCTCCCACCCCTGCCCACTCCTCACTGCTGTGCCGCTGGGGCCTGCCTGGATCTGCTGGGATCCAGGGAACGAAGATAGGATTTGGCATGGGAGGGATTTCGGGAGGAAGGAGGAGGAAGTGGAGGAGCCTTCAGACCACCATGAGGGTCAGACTCATGGAGGGACAGAGGGCAGGAGAGAGGACTGCACAAGAAGAATCACAAATTGCAGTGCAGCTCCACAGAGCTTTAGCCAGCCTGACTCTTTGGAGGGGAAAAAGAGCAATTAGACTAGCTAAAATGGTCAAGAAACAAAGAGAATACACAGAATAAGAAAATGCAAATAGAGAAATATCAACAGAGAAAATCAAAAGAATCATGACAGAATGACTTGATCAGCTAGCTCTATGCAACTAAATTTATAAACTGGGATAAAATGGATTCTTCCTAAGAAAATGTAAATTATAAACTTAGCCCCAGAAGAAACAGAAAAAAGAACAACCCAATTACCATTTTAAAAAAATAGTAAAGTTCTTAAATCAATCCACCTGTCCTGGGCCCAAACAGCACGCGGCCAGTGAGTTCACATGGAAATCCTACAATAATTTGAGGGAACAGATAATTCTAATAGCATTTAAGTTGTTTCTGGGCGTGGAAAAGGTAGAAGAGTTTCAAAAGTGTTTAGAAAAATCTAGTGCAACAGTAGTACCAAATTCAATAAAGATAATACAGAAACTTTACAAACTACTGACTAACCTCTTAAGACTATTAACGTAGAAATCTAAAATAAAATATTATCAAACACTGCAGATCACTTGATAAATGCAGAAAAAGGATTTAACATAATCTGGCATGTTTTCATGATTAAAAAAACACTCAGTATACTAGGAATAAAACTTCCTATAAATAAGGGCGTCTATGAAAAGCCCACCTCTAACACCATGCTTAGTGGAGAGAGACTGGCTGCCTTCCTCCTCAGGAACAAGACAGGGTGTTTGCTCTCACCAAGGAGGTTCTAGCCAGTGTCATTAGGCATGGAAAAGAAAGAAAAGGCATCCAGTTTAGGAAAAAAAGTAAAACTCCATTTACAAATAGCATGATCTTATATATAGAAAATCCTAAGGAATCTCATTGAAAAACTATTCCAACTAATAAATGGGTTCGTCAATGTTGCTGGAAACAAGATCAATGTATAAAAATTAATTGAATTTCTATACACTAGCCATGAACGATCTAAAAATAACATTAAGAAAACAACCCTAGTATGCGAGGTAATACATATGTGAATTAGCTTGATTTAGCCATTCCACAACGTCTACATATCTCAAAACATCATGTTGTATACCATAAATATATGCAATTTTTTTGTCAATTAAAGAATAATGATAAGAAAAGTATTCCCGTTGTATAAAAAAGAAAAACAACCTCATCTGTCATAGCAGCAAAAGGAATAAAATACTTAAGAATAAAATTAACAAAGAAATGCAATACTGGTATGCTAAAAACTGCAAGGCATTGTTGAAATGAGAGAAATTAGGAGTCTCGATACGTGGAAAGCTATTCCTTGTCATGCATCAGAACACTCAGGGTTGCTAAGATGGCAACACTGCTCAAACTGAGCTGTTGACTCAGAGCAATCTCTATCAAAATCGGAGCTGGGATTTTTGCTGCTGTAGAAATTGCCAAGCTAACTCTAACATTCATGTGGACGCAGAATAACCAAAATGACAGGCCATTTCAAGCAAGCAACACCTGCTGCCTGTCACCAGAAACAGAAGGCAGAGCACTTCTGCTCACTGAGTCCTGGTATTCGAGGTATCAAGAAGAACACAGCACAGTCAAGTGCCAGAGAGAACAGCACTTCACTCACATGGGGAAGGGACACAGCAGGACAAAGTCAGTGGGGGGCGTCAGTCCCCCATGGCCAGCAGGTCCCTCCCAGCAGCCGAGGGGCAATTGAGCCACAAAAAGCTTTCCTGTGCTACAATAAAAGGACCCGGCCCCTCCCCACAGGGGACAGAGATACCAGTGGGGTTGGCCAGGAGCCAGACACACACTTAGGCAGAACAAAGGAGGACAGATTAATTCTGAAACGAGGAGAGACAATCCCACACAAGGTGACAAGCCCGTCTCCCTCTGTCTCAAGGCCGTTTCCCATGTGGCCCGGCAGGTGCCAGACTGAATGCCCGAGACCACTTTTCCCAACACCACTCAGCAAGGGAAAGAAGTCTTTCTGACGAGTGGTGTTAGAACAACTGGACATCCACATGCAAAAGAAACGAAGCTGGATCCTTCTTTATTAATCTATTATTAATTTTTGGACCCTACGCAAAAATTAAATGTGGGTCCTAGACCTGAAGGTAGGAGCTGAAATGATAAAACTCCTATAAGAAAATATAGGGGTAAATCTTCATGGCCTTGAGTTAGAAGAAGCCTTCTTAGTTTTGACAGCAAAAGAAAAATAGATAAATTGGACTTCACCAAAATAAAAGACTTTTGTGCTGGAAACAATACCACCAAGAGAGTGAAAACGTGCCTTACACAATGGGAGAGCAAAATTTTAAATCGCACAGCTGGTAAGGGAACTGTTTCCAGAATATATAAAGATCTCTTACCCCTCAACAATAAAAAGGCAAATTATTCAATTTAGAGATGGGCAAGATATTTAAAAAGACATTTCTTCAAAGAAGATGTACAACTTTCCAAGGCACATGAAGATGCTTAACATCATGAGAAACCGAATCTCTTTAGAGAACTGCTAATCAAAGCCACAGTGAGCTACCGTTTCCCGCCACTAGCATGGCTAAAATTAAGGACAGACACTCACAAGTGTCAGCGAGGATGTGGAGAAGCTGGAACGCCATGCATTGCTGGTGGGAATGGAAAGTGAAATCGTCACTTTCACAAAGAGTCTGGCAGTGCCTCAAAACGCTGACCACAGAGTTATTATGTGAACCAGCAACTTCAGTGCCCAGGAAGAAGTCAAGCGTGTAGCCACACAAAGACCAACATGGATGTTCATAACAGCATGATTCATAATATCCAGAAAGCAGAAACATCTCAGATGTCCGTCCACTGATAAAACGGAGCATCATTCAGCCCTAGCAGAGATGGGGTTAGCTCCGATACGAGTCGCAACAGGGATGAACTCGAAATCGCGACGGTAGGTGAAAGAAGCCAGTTAGGGTTAGATCACAAATTGTCTGATTCCATTTTGTCTGGAATAGACAAATCTATAGAGCCAGAAGGTTGCCTAAAGCCAGGGGTAGGGGAGCTGGGGGAATGACTGCTAATGGGTATTGGGTTTCTTCTGGGATGATGAAAATATTCTAAAATTAGACTGTGGTCATTTTGTGCAACTCTCTCAACTTAAATGGGTGAATTTTATGGAACTTGAATTATGTCTCAAGGAAGCCATAAAAAGAAAATGAAAGGAAAAAGGAATAGAGAGCTTTTTTTTTTTTTTAACTTTGGAGTATGTAAGGGCTTCCTGTATGTGAAAAAAAAAAATCCGTGAGAAAAAAATGAGAACTTGGACTATACAAAAATTATAACGGCAAACAACTCTCCAATGTAAACTATGTAAAGCCACTTATATCATAGATTAAGGGCTAATTTCCTTAATAAATAAGAGCTTTATGAATCAGCAAGGAAAAATACAAGTCAATCTGAGATAGAATATGCTGCAGTAACAAAACGGCCCTCCAAACTGCAGGGGCTTAAAACAATGGGTTTTTGTGGGTTTTTTGGTATTTTTAAAATTTTTATTCTATATCATTGTTGTACATTTTGGGGTAGCTGTGATTCTGATGCATGTATACAGTGTGTAATGATCACATCAGGGTGACCAGGGTACCTATCACTTCCAACATTTATCTTTTCAAAGTTCCAACGGTTTCTTTCCAGCTCTCGTCGTGTGTCCGTCTAGGGCCTGTGGACGTGCTCTGCTCACGGCTGCTCAGGGATGCTTTCAAACGTTGCCAGGCAGAGAAGAGAGAGCGCTCTGAGGGTCTCAAATTGTCACTGACATGTTCACCCCGGTCGTGACACCTTCGTCGTGTCCCCGTGTATGTTCGCCTCCCTAGACAGCAGAGTTTGGTTGTAAACTTTTGAATGGCTGCAAATGGAAATATACCATGCGTGTTCTTCTGCTGTTTGTTTGGGGCTTTTTAAACCCAATCTCCTGTTCCCGACATTCATTCCCGTTGTTGCTGTGTCGGGAATTCACGAATGACCCTCGATGCCTTGCAGCCCGGGGCCCCCACCGAGGGACGAGGCCACGCCGTGTGTGCCCGTTCTCCTCCCACGGGTTGTTCACAGGCTTTTGGGGTTACAAACACAGACACGACGAACAGCCTTGCCGTGACCGTGCGCTCCTGGGAATCGCTGGGTCGTAGGCCGTGTGGTTGTTTGTGGCCAGCGGACACCAATTTGTCTTCCAATTTGCACGAGCCCTTCCCCCCATCCTCCCTCCACCCGTCACGTGGAAGCTTCCGGGTGCTTCACAGTGATGCTGTCGAACGTTGACACTGGCAGACTTGCTAACTTTCAGCCGCTTTTTTGGTGCCAAGTGGAAGTCCCCCGCGGCCTGGGTCGGCCTCTCCTGCCGCTCGGGAGCCCGTCCCCTGCTGACGGTCCCGGCTTCCCCTTCTCCGAGACGCCCGGCCACCTGCTCTGCCTCCTTTTCCGTTAAATTGCTTCTTTGTGTCTTTTGAACGTTGAGCATAGGTGCCACCTACTCGAAACAAATGTAATGCGTCGAAAACGTCGCGGATCGCATAACCAACGCCGCTCTGCTGCCTGGGGACCCGGTCTTGGCGGGGCGAGCTCCAGCCCGGGGCCTGCCTCCTGTTTGAACTTTCGGGCTTGGATGGGACTTTTTGATGATTGATGGTTTCAAAATTTTGTCTATTTTTTTTTTTTTGGCATTTCCCTGGATCTCTTCAAAATATTAACGGCAGTAAGATAACGAAAACAAACATATCCTAATCATGATTGTCACCATTATCAAAAGTACACTTATTCATTCTTCCTTCAACAAATACCAGGCCCCTGCCGCGTGCCAGACCCGGCTTCAGAGGCAGCGCCGGGGCTCTCAGAAACTTCCGCTCCTTTTTCTGCTCCGACCTGGGGCCCCTCCCAGTGCACACGCCTTTCCCGGCGAGGGGGCCCCGGCACCGCGACACGAAGCCACACATAAGTCCAGGGCCCAGAGCCCGGGAAGGCAGAGCCCAGGCAGCCGCGTCCAGGGACCCTCAGAGAATTTCAGGGACTCTGCAGAGAAACCCAGATCTCCTGGGCCAGCAGCCTGCAGACAGACGCCCAAGGTGCGTTAAAAGGTTAGACTCCCCGTTGCTGAGACGGAGGCTTATCCCAGCCCCCCCCCGCCCCCGCCCCCTCCCCCGCCCCAGGCTGGACTTCCGGAAGTTCTGAACAACCGTCCTCCCAGCTCTGAAGCGGCCTCGCTGCCCAACGCTGAGCCGCTCGGTGTAAACAACTCCGCATCCAGTCGCCACGAGAGGTTGCTAGGATGCCATCTCCGGGGGAAGTTTATCCGCCGAGCCTGGAGAGGGCTCGCAGCAGAGCAAGTGGACTCTGCAGGGTGCTCGTCCTTCCGGCCGGCCTCCCTCGCTCCCCGGGCCCTCTGGGTGCCCCAGGACGGGGCAGGGTGTGGGTCCCCTATGCCAGGCCAGGCCCCTCCCCACCCCGAGCGCCATGCGAACGGCTCACACAGTCCTGGGGGAGACCAAGGGACGAGGGGCCAGGGCACGGGGCCGACTCCAGGGCTCGTTAGCGAGGCCATTGGGGAGTATTTCCGGTCCCCCTGCGGGAACGGGGACCGTCCTCTTTCATGTCGCTTCTCCGTGCCGCTGGGGCAGTGACCCCAGGATTTGCTGTTTCTCCTGTTTTAAGTTTGTGGCTATGGTCGGCTGTGTCAGCGTTCTTCCCCCAGAGATAGTGAAGTGCAAAGGCCGGGTAACTGAGCTGGGGACCCAGGGTGCCCAGGGAAGGACAGGGTGCCCAACAGAGCAGTCACAGGCCTGATTCCCAGGGCCCCAGGGCAAGCCTGTCCCTCCGCAGGAGTGTCCCCAGGGCCTTTGCACGTGCTGTGCCCTTTGGCCTGGACCCCCCCACACAGCCTGCGTCCACCGGCAGAGCCAGCTCCTTGTTCAAGAGTCTCCCCAGGGTGGGGAAGCTGCCCTCACTACTCCCGAGAGAGCAGGGGCCACACTGAGCTGCACTGTCCCTCCCGGCAAGGACGAGCCCACCCCCGTGTGACATACCCTCGAGGCACCAGGGACCTCTCGGTTCTCCGACGTGGTTTCTCATCTGTTTCCATGATATTTGATCAACCTCCACCTCCCCATTGAACCGTAACCTCCAGGAGGGCAGGACGGGTGTGCTTTGCCCTCGCGTCTGTCTCCAGCCCCGCCCAGCAACCGCGGGGCAGGCGGGACTCGGCAGCCGCCTGGCGGGTGAACGGTGGATGACGCAGGCGTGGACAGGGCCGCCAGTCCTGTGGCCGCAGAGGGCAGGGCCAGCCCAGCCACGGCGCCCCAGCAGCTTCTCCTCCACACGGTGAGTGAAGCGAGAGCCCAGGGCCCAGCGGTGGCTGGAGGGCCCGTCTGCAGGCTGGCGGGAGCCAGGGTCACAGAGGTGCTGAGGCTGGGCTCGGCCTGGGCCTCCTCTGGGTCTGCCCCTGGGGAGGGGAGGGGACAGCAGGGGAGGGGAGAGGAGGAGAGGGGAGGTGGGGGAAGGGAGGGGAGAGGGAAGGGGAGG
>VSMD01019890.1:0-18450 GCA_008750895.1 Mirza zaza | reverse complement strand
CCCCGGCTCTCTCCTATCTCCCTCTCTTTTTCTCTCCCAATTTTGTTGACTAGTATCTTTATACTAGTCAAACATCACATAATCCTTGCTTTCAAAGTGCTGTTAGTGTCTATTGGCTAATTTTATTTAGAGTGTTTGCATCAGTTTTTATAAATGCCATTGATCTGTGGTTTTAATGCTTAATCTTTATTAGACTTACAATTTTATGTTTATTTAATAAAAAAATTTGGAAGGTCTCCTTCTTGTACATACTCTAAAACTGCACTGTCCAGTATAGTAGCCAATAGCAACATGTGGCTATTTAAATTTAAATTAATTAAAATTAAATAAAATTGAAATTCAGTCTCTCAATGGAACTAGCTGCATCCAAGCAATCAATAGCCACATGTACGTGACTACCACACTGGTCAGTGTAGTTAGAACATGTCTATCATCACATAAAGGTCTAGTTTACAGCAATGCTACAGAGAATTTAAAGCCAATTAAATTATCTGGGTTTTTTTTAACAACATGTCGCCTTGAAGGATTAACACAGAAAAATGTTTGTGTCTTTGATGGAAATTGGTGTTCTGACTTTTCTATGTTTTCTGGAATCAGTTTTGAAGATTTATATATTCCTAAAAAATTACCCATTTCTTCAATGTTTTCAAATTTATTGGAATAGAGTTGAAAAACAATCTGTTATGGTTCTTCTGACTTTCTTTTAATCTGTGATGATTTCCTTAATCATTTTTTATTATGTGAGAAATTTGTGCTACCTTTCTGCCTTCTTGATTAGATGAGGTAATGGTCAACTATAGCCCCTAGGTGTTCAATCAAACACTAATCTAGGTGTTGCTGTGAAGATATCTTAAGTCTATCATCAGTGTATTTTAAGTAAGGAAGATTTTCCTGGATAATGTTGAGTGGGTATGATTCAATCAGAAGGCCTTAATAGCAGAGCAGAGCTTTCCCAGAATAAAGAAGTCTGCCATGAACTGCATTAGCTTTAGCTAAAGCAACAGCTCCAGCCTACCCTTCCTAATAGCCTGCTCCATGGATTTTGGATTTGCCTAGGCAGCCCCATAATCACATTGCCATTATGTTTCTTTGACACAACCCTGACTGATATAATTAGCTATTAGTTTTTCTGTTTTACTAATTTTTCAAAGCCACAGCTTCCATTTACTTATGTTTTATGTATCATTTCCCTGTTCTCTAAATCATTAATTTTTGCTTTCATCCTTATTAATTCCTTCATTTTGTTCTCCATAGGATCATTTTATTTGGGTTCTTAATAATTTCTTGAGATATATGAGTACTACATGTATTTTTATTATTTCTTATTTATTAATGTACATTTTGAGATTATTGATATTTCTCTGAACACTGCTTTAGAAGTATTCCAAAAGTTATAATGAAGTTCTACTATTATTGTTAAATTTGTATATATTCTGTAATTTAGGTTTGGAGCTTTTCTGAGTTGTCCAATAGAGTAATTGGGGAATGCTGCTCAAGAGCTAGATTGTTTATGCCTCCCAAAATTTTATGATTCTTATTTCTTTAGTTTATAATTGAATGTCTTCTTTTATTGACTTATGATTAGAAAATGTGGTTTTGTTCCCTTTCTACTTTTTCTGAAATACATTATTATTTTGTTTATGGAGTAACGTATGGTAAAATTTTGTTACTATTGCATGAGAGCTTGAATGAAAATTTGACACTTTTCAGGCTACAGTTTGGTATATATCAGTTTGATCTTATTTTGAGATTGAGAACTTCTATATATTTAGCTATCTTTTGCCCGCTTGATTGTGAACTAAGAAATGTGATTTAAGGCTTCCCATTATTAATACATATCTATTTCTTCTCATATCTTCTATAATTTTTTATGAATGTTCATACTATGTTAGTTAATGAAAGTATATTTGTAAATATTTTTCTTTATTGTAGATTTCACACCCTTGAGTATTACGATGTGCACTTTTTTTCATTTTTGTTTAATGCTTTTTTGGCTCTAAATTTAGCCATCTCTGATATTCTTTTTGCTTGAATTTGTCTAATATAACTGCCCGTCTTTTCGTTTTCAACCTTTCTGAATCACTTTGTTTTAAAATTGAGTGTTGCCTTGTGATCTAACGTGACCCTTGTCTTTTGAATGAATAAGATTGGCCTATTTATATTTATTGACATATACAATTTGAGTTTTCATTCTGCCATTACACTATATATTAAAATCTGAGGGTTTTTCCCAATATGGAGTCTGCTTTCATTTCTTTGTTTTGAATGTGTCTTTCTTATGATAAGTTGAAATGTTGTTTTTGCTATAGTGCATTTCTTTATACCTACTCCTTTGTATAATACCAGTAAAACTCTATTTTCTTAGAGAGCATCTAATAGTTACCTATCAAGAGTAATAATGAAAATAGCGTATTTCCTCTTCAACCTTTTTACTGCCCTCTCCTCCACCATCCAATTTTAGTTTATTGCATTACAAATGTATTTTTGAGTATTTGCATGCATTAAAAACATAAAAGCAAAAGACAAAAATATTTTTCTTTGGCCTTTATATTGAAACAATAATTTAGATGGGGTAACTTTTTGGATCAGATCAGGGACTAACTACTCTACCATCTGTCGTCATTATATAAGGCTTTAGAGAAATTTGAGGTTGGCCTGATATTTCTTTCTGTCCTAAGTGATTTGACATTTTTTGCATGTCTTCTGTGTGTGTGTGTGTGTGTGTGTGTGTGTGTGATCATAGCCCACTGTGGCCTCAAACTCCTAGGCTCAAGGGAGCCTTTGCATCAGCCTCCTGAGTAGCTGGGGCTACAGGCATGGGCCACCACACTTGGCTTTTTTTATTATTATTACTTTATTTTTTTAAGAGACAGGGTCTCATTATGTTGCCCAGGTTAGTCTTGAACTCCTAGCCTCAAGTGATCCTCCCACCTCCTCCTCCTGAGTAACTGGGATTACGGTCATGATCCACAATATTATGAGTATGAAGAGAAATTATCAGGTCCACAATGATAGGGAAAGCTTTAACTTTACTTCTACAGAAACTTACAGATCAAATAGACAAAAGAGTAAGAACTCAGAGGATCTGATAACATGGTAAGTAAACTTGAGTTATTAGGTTTATAATATTTTGTGCCATACCCTGAATACATATTTCTCTCACAAACCATTGAAACATTTATAAAATTGACTAATGAAATGCAATATTTTAGGGCAACACCCTGAATGGTTTCAAAGTGTGGTCCCCAAACCAGTGCTGGTTTACAAACTGTCACCAGGAGAAGGAAGGAGCTTTATATGCCAGAATGAAAATCCATTATATCACTGAGCACACAGTTTAATTCAGCTGACTTTTTTTTTTCTTTTTCAATTTATTTTCTTTTTCAAATCAAAATATTCATTTTGCAGGAAGAGGAACATTGATTTATGTCCTGGAGCAAATGCCCTCTCACTGTGCAGACAGGAAACAATAAATTAGGTCCCAACTCATTAGAATAGTTTTGTGACCAATCGAAATAACGCAAAACTAGCATTTCATAACAAAAGAACTAGCAAAAAAAGTTATTCACAGATAAATATTTAAAAGTGTTTTCAACAAATCTTTGGTTTGTAAGAAATTTAAGTTAAATCATAGACTCTTTAGAAATTCGTAAGTGAAAGAAGAGCACAATATTTCAAAATCTATGGGATGTGGTCAAAAGGGTATCAAAAGATATGGCCTTAAGTATGTTTCAAGTATATTGAATATAAATGGATTAAAAATTAAATGCAAAAAGTTGATAAAACTATGAAATATCAAATAAATAAAAACAGTAGATGAAATGCAAAAAGTGAAATTAATAAAATAGAAAGGAAAAGAGTAGATTTTGATCAATAAAACCTAGAGTTTATTCTCTAACAATGCCAACAAGATAAATAAAGCAGGAACATTTAATCAAGGAGAAAGAAAAAACACAAACCTTGTCGAGCCTGAGAAGGGGCTGAACAACCAAGAAACCACTGAGACAGGTTCTGAAGGACCGAGCCATGGCTGCAACATTAGAGTTTTAAGATAATGGAGAAATTCAGAACCACAGGCTGAGATATTTGCTTCTGATGACATTGAATAATTTAGAGTGAGAGAAAGGCAGATGAGATACCTTGGGCTTTGGCTCAAAATGTGGAGTGAAAGTAAAGTCATTTACTATGACTGTGGTAAGTGATTCTTACTGCCTGTATTCACTAAGCCAAAAACATTAATAATCACTTTAAGGAATTCATTTTGGAGACTGATAAATTAAGATGCCTATTAAGTTTGTAACTTCTACCTGTTTAGTACATGAAAATTATAGCTTTGATTCATGAAAACTGTGTTCTTGACCCGTAAGATGTGGATAGTCCAGAGGACCAAGAACTGAAGCACTATGATTCCCTAAGACCCTATGAAATAATTTCCATTCTACATGCCTTGCTGCTTCCTGTTACATTTCTGAATTAATATAGCAATCTCTGCTATGTCTTGCCCTTCATTGTCATTTCAGCAATGTTTAGAATTAATACCCAAGAAGATTACAGAATTGGATAAGAGAAGAAAGTAGTCCAAACCAGAAAGGACTACAGACATGTGCTGATTTGTAACAGGTACACTCACCAGTGATAACACATTCAAATAATGCTATATCAGGCAGACTTATATGATAGTTCTGAAAGTACATACTTCTGAAAATGTTCTGGGTTGATTAATGGAAACTTAAGCCCAGTCCTGGCCCAGGCAGCACAAAAGTCCAGAAATCCTGGGCCAAACATAGCAGAAGACATTCAAAGATCACAGAAGATAGTAATATTAGATTATATCTATCATATGAGTCCTGCTCATGCCATTGATCTTTTCACTATATACATAAGAAGTTATTTTATAAAATTTATATATTTTTATATATTTATACATTTTATATATAAACTTTATATATAAAATATATATTTATATATTATATATAAATTTATATATCAACATATATAAATTTTATATAAACAAATGTTTATGTAAACATATATATTTTATATAAACGTGTTTTTATATAAACATATATATGTGTATGTAAACTTTTCTGATGCCTTTAGGAATAGACTAGCAAAGAAAGTAGGAAATATTGAAAATGAGTTCTCCTGGATAATTTTATGATTTTTTTCCCTGATGTGCAATGATTTGGGGAATAGCTAAAATCAAAATGGGATAGGAAAAGTCTTGGGGTTAGGTGGGCCCAGGTGGCAGTCCTTGAAATAAACTGGACATAAGCTTGTGCAGCAATCAAGTGTCTTTGAAAATCCTTACATGTAGAGTTCTCTCTTTCTCTTTCTCCATGAAGTTCTCAGAAATAAATCAATAGATAAGACCTCCATTGATTTATGTAATCCAAAAAACAACAACAAAAAAGTAAACAAAAAAGAACTCAGACAGGTGGAGAGAAAACTGACTCTGATCAGTACACTGGAGTGTTAGGAGAATATTGAGAGCCTCCTGTTCATTTCCCGGACCACAGGCTCTAGGATGAAGGAAGTCTCCTGCAATGGGACTATGACTCATGAAAAAATGGCTTTTGAGGCAGAGTGTGACAAAGAAAAGTCAACCAATCCTACCCCACCTGCTATAATAGCCAATTAGAGGTCAAGTTGCATTCTGGGTGGAATTGAAGATACTAGCATCACCATAGCAGATTTGAAAGATAGAAGTATGTTGATTCCAATTAGTTTTCACTCCATGTATTCTTGAGGGGGAGGGGCTCATAATCTTTTCAGAACACTCTAGGCAGCTGCTATCAACTAATCATAACTGACATATAACTGACACATCAGCTGAATTATTGCTATCCCTAGAGGTAGAATTCATTGAGAGGGGACCAAATGGGCACAAACATTAACATCTAAGTAATCAGGTATAAAGGTAGAGGATATGAAGATTTGGCTTAGCAGAAATCTGTGCAAAAAACACTTAGGAGAATTGATTGATAGTAGGTTCAGTATGAGTCTAGATTACAGTGTGTCACACATACACACACATACAGGGTTCACACATACACACACACACACATTTATACCCAGAGGCTTAAAGGTACTGATAGAAATAATAGTGTACAAGGGCTATACGGGGTCTTCTCTGGTTCCATATCAAGCATAGAATTATTTTTTCTAGCTCTGCAAAAAATGATGTTGGTATTTTAATAGGGACTGCACTGAATCTATAAGATCACTTTGGGTGATTCTGCCAATCCACGAGCCTGGTATATTTCCATCTGTTTACGTCCTCTGCTATTTCCTTCTTCAGCGTTCCATAGTTTTCCCTATATAAGTCTCTCACCACCTATCCTTCTCTACTTTGCACTGAGGAGGCCACAGTAGGGACTTGGCCTTCAGTTTGAGGATCGTAGCTTAAGTGGGTTGTCAACAAATAGGAAATGCGATTCAGAAGGTAGTGATGGAGATGACCTAGGAATCTTGACTTGAAGACAGTTATGGTGTCCCCCTAAGGCTTTGTTTACCAGCCTGAAAGTCCACTGGCATTGGTACAGTGTTCCTCACTTAATATGCACTTAATATATTCTTTTTAGTTTTAATACATAGAGAACATGGAAATAATTTGTCACTTGTTCCTGCCTGATAGATATGATTACTTTCACTTTTGTGATATTATTTGACCCCGTTTAATCTACAGGGGCCTTAACCATTTCATAATCCCTCAAGACCTCACACCAGTCCACCACACTGACAATGTTATGCTGATAGATCATGGAAATAAATAGAAAGTACTTTCCATGTTTTAGTAAGGCCTACATGGTGAGTTCCACAAAAGCAGGGAAGGATCTGTCATTTCATAGTGGCCCATTTAAAAAGGGCCTAGAGCCTGAAAATCTGTGCCATACATAAATTCTCATACAAATTCCTCACCACAGATGAGATTAATAACCGGAGAGTCAGGAGAAATATTTTGTTGTTCTTAATCGCCCTCCTTCCCTGGCTAGCCCATTCCTTGCTAAATGAAGTAATAAATTATAAGGTCATAATGCACGCTTGTAGGTCTGACTCGGGTGGTGCAAAGGCAATTTATGTAACCAAAGCATTTGTATCCCTGTAATACTCTGAGATAGATAGATAGATAGATAGATAGATAGATAGATAGATGATAGATAGATAGAGATGATGGATACATAGATAAATAGCTCAATAGATCGATAGATTATAAGGCCATAATGGCCAAGATAGAAGATATACATGGACTTCATGACATGAACTTCCACTCACCAAGTCTAATTTGCTTACTCCAATGCTCAACTCCCAACTACCCACTGGAAAATGGCATTGTTTTCTATCATGAATGGGGTAACAATTTGTCCTCAAAAATAGACACATCAAGGATTTAGATTTGTTTCCCTGCTCATCACTTACCTGCCAGCACTTTGGTGGATACACTAAATCTCTTATGCACCATTTTGGTATCCTACAGAATAATGCCTCTGAAAGAGGAACACATTGCACAATGAAAGTGAGGTAATAATCTAATGCCCATGGAAGGAACTGACTGATCATTTTCTAATTATTTTTGACATATGGAAGGTTTTCATAAGGAGAAGTACATATCTCATTGAGACTCCTGAATACATTTTTTAAATTATTTTTTCAGGCCAGGCGTGGTGGCTCACACCTGTAATCCTAGCATTCTGGAAAGCCGACGCAGGAGGGTCGTTTGAGCTCGGGAGTTTGAGAACACCCTGAGCAAGAGCGTGACACCCGTCTTTACTAAAAATAGAAAGAAATTAATTGGCCAACTAAAAATATATAATAAAAATTAGCCAGGCATGGTGGCACATGCCTGTAGTCCCAGCTACTCAGGAGGCTGAGGCAGGAGGATTGCTTGAGCCCAGGAATTTGAGGTTGCTGTGAGCTAGGCTGACGCCATGGCACTCTAGCCGGGGCAATAATAGTTAGACTCTGTCTCCAATAAATAAATTAATAAATTATTTTTTCATTTTTGTATAAAATACGATAAATAAATTATTATAAGTTTAAAATTTTAATCACTATATTATTAAATATTATATTTGAGTCATTTTTATAATATCTTTAATATTTTATAATATAAAGGGACATTTTTACATTTAACAAGTAACATGCTATTTAATTTGCTTTAAGTTACATGTGAATATCTAACTGTATCATAAATAATTTTTTTAAATTGATATTGTGCTTGATTTGAAACCCAAATGTAGCTCTCTGTAAATAACATATTGTTTAAATATAATCATGACAAATTTTCTCTCTTGATACAGAAAATGCTTAATGTGCCATATAAGAGTTTTGATTAGCTGAATGCCACTTAAAAATTTGGTAAGATCATCCTGAGGTGAGTTTTCTGAATTATTGTCATTAACAAATACTTCAACATCAAGCTTCATTATGTTTCTTGTATTTATCAACAGTCCATTCTAGGTATAAATTAAATAATACACATCTATGAATCAAATAATTTAAAGTTGTATGATGGCCAAAACCATAAGACAGAGTTTCTGAGAATCTGATTGCCATTAGCCACAGAGAATATTCATTCTATGTCTCCTCAAAGGGTGCCAGCACTGTCTCATTTCCAACAGAAAAGCTAGAAAATGTTAGCTAACTTATTAGGTACTCAACCAAAGGCTGTTACTATCTTTAATCACCTAACTTCCTTCGATATATCTGGGAACCCTGGGAGTTTGTGAACCACCAGATAGGGAAGTCTGGTAAATTCTGCTGCAAAAGCTTCAGTCATGGTTCCAGGGCCGAGACGCAGGCTAGGCTGCTATTTTACAGAGTGTCATTGAGCTCTGACCGGTGACCAAGTGAGCATAATCTGACAGCTGGCATATCTGTCACTCACTGACAACTAAAGCATGGAGGCAGGAGTGGCACCTCTACTTGTTTACACTTACCTTGACTCATTCTAAAAAGGATTTGAGACAGCTTGAAAAAAATATTTAGAGAATGTTAGTTCAAAAATAAGTAAAGCAATCAGGATAAAGGAAAAATAAGGGTAAATAATTAAGTGTTATAGAAATTTTAATACCTAGGGGAACAATACTAACACCTAAGAACACAGCAAAGATTTTTCTGATTTGATACAGAGACAACCACTAGAGCACTTTGGAATCTTCATGCCACTAAGAGAAGAATAAATAAAAAAACTGTAGTATCTCGGTTTGCATGATGGACTAGTGCTCTATAGAAAATAGAATTGCTACTTTGAAATAGGAACTAAACATTTTAGGAAGTTTTGTAGACTGAAGAAGATGCTTCTCTTTCTTTTTGCAAACCCTCCTGTTGAAATTGGTAAGCCAAGTTTGAATGTATTAAACCCTCACCACCAAAAACATTAGAATATGTTAGGATCAAATCATACTTGCCTCAGAGCTACCACAACACCAAGCTAACAGGAAAATTTCTTTTCTACTATGCCCAATTTTAAATATTAAGAGAAGCCAATTCAAATTCTTAATACACAGTAACACCAGTTTCTTGCACCCTCAAGATTGAAAATCAATCCACTAGGTGAGAAAAATCACAATCAGATGATGTTCTAAGGCAAGGAGAACATGGAACTGACAAAGTCAAAAGAAAGTCAAAAATTCAATAATGTCTTGTATCAACAACATAAGTGAGGATTGTGACTTCCTTCTATTTTTCCTTGTTTACTATTTGGATATAATAATCATCCCCTTCTCTTTATCTTTCTAAAGAAAATTTATATTTTTTCCTTCTTTTTCCCCCTGTTTCCATTGACCATTGTTTATAGAATGTGATGGTTTTGTGATATTTCCATTATAATTTTATATTCAAAATTTATATGCAGAATTTTTTAGATGAGAGCACGACAAACTAGAGAAATAAAGGGCATCGCCCAAAGAGCCTAGATTCAGGGAAACAGTGGCAGAGGACAATTGCCTCAAGATCAATAAATAGATAAGACTTTCAGTTGTCTCCCACAAGTGGTCCCAGTGGTGATACCTATACTATCAAACTCTGCCACCTGATCACACCTGATGTTGAAGGGGCAGAGATGTATCCATGCTGAGACAAGAAAATTCTCTCTTCCAGGTATCTAGAATTTACACTGGAGAGCACAGACACTGGGAGTTGAAGGATCTAAGTCATATTAACGGCATAGACCTAATGAAACAGATCCACAGACTCAGCTGCTGAAGATACGAGATTAGTCATGCCACTACCCTTCTTCACTTTACGCAATCAACAGTTCCTAAAATACTCTGGGATATTCCAGTATCCTTTCACTTGTCTGTTGTTAATGTCATTTGAGTTTTACATGGACTTAAGTTAGTAACTCTTACAGATTTTATTTATTACAAATATAATGACAACTAGTACAAAGTCAACAAAATTCTAATCAACTTTTCAACATAATTTTGTAAAAATGGAACAAGCCAATTCTAACATTCACCTGGAAAACCAAATTCACAATAACAACCAATAAATGTTAAAAAGGGAAAACAGTGATTGGAGAATTGCCCTGCCAAATATCAAAATATACTATAAAGCCACAGCACTTTAAATGTGTGTTATTGATATGATAATACACCAATAGATGAAAGAAAAGTTTCAGTAGCAGATCCACTTATATGTAAATTTAAAATATTGTGAAGGTAAAATTATTTTCATTTAATGATGCAAAACAAATGCTGACAACATATATTCACATACAAATTTTTCTCTAACATTTATAACTCAACAGATTGGTGAATCCAGAAGAATTATTATAATCACTAAATGGAACATACTGTATTAGTATTTTGAAAGTTTATTCCAACAGATACAAAAGAAATCTTCCTTTATATTCTAAAATATCTTCATTACATTGTTTGATGAGATAGATCCACAGGAAGATGATGGTGTCCAGGGTCAACCCAACTTCTGGCCCGTCAGGTTTGTCATTGGGCAGCTCCCACACATAGAATTTTGAACAAGCTAAAAAGTCTTGGTGCCTGGCGAGGATCAGCAGCCGTGAGAAGGGATATAGCAATATGGATAGCACCATCTTGCTGGAGTAAAGGTAAAATTTTAAATAAGGAAAAAAATGTAATGTACAATTTTCTACCCATATAAGAAAAAAAAGTTGATTGACCACTTTTCACAGCATACCTAAAATTGAATTCAGAATTATTTAAGCTTTTTAAAAAGTTTTTCTTATAGAACAGTAAAAATATTAGGAGAAATTTTTAAAGACTATAATCTTTAAAAATCTTTATAATCTTGGAATGAGAGAGGTCTTCTTAATAAGACAAAGAAACATGATGCATAAAAATTCTACTTTCTAAGAATTTGAAATCTCTATGCAGTAAAAAAAAATAGAGTTAAAAACCAATTGAAAGACTTGAAAAAATATCGGAAAAATATCTGATATGCATCAAATATGACAGACAAAAATTAATTGCTTTAATATACAAAGTTCCTAGAAATCATTGAGAAATAGATTAACAATATAGTAGAATAATGGGTAAAGAATCTGAAAAGGTGGCTCGTGCCAGAAATACAAATGACCAGTAAACACGAGGAAAGAGGCACAGACGTGGTAGCAATCAGGGAGGCGCAAAATGATGCACTTTCTACACATGATATTGACAAAACTTTTAAAGTTTGAAAACATCAGATGGGAAAACTGGAAATGGAAGGAAAAGTGCTTACATGCCTGTTTGGTGGGAATGCCAATTTTTTACAGCCTTTATAGTTGGCAATTAAGCAACATCTAGCAAAATGTCGTCATAGGGTCTTTAATTCAGGCATTTGCCATAAAGAAATATACACGTGTGTATACAAAGAGATATGATTAACAGTATTCTATAAGTAATAGAAAAATGGGGGACATAACACAGATGTTGGATAAAATTAAACGTACCTCGAATACCAGGGGCGAAAAGCTGAAATGGAAGATGAGGATTATAAAGGGCTTCTCAGAATCCCATAGTGTCCATTCCAGCTAATGAACTCTGCAAGGCCTCTGTTGATAGCAAAATCCAGACCTGTGAGAGAAGCTGATAGAAGAAATATACAGGAAAATGGTAAGCTTGAAGCGTGCTTGTGAGCACAGGCTGGCTGATGACTGGTAGCAAAATGTTTACTCTGGAAGCAGTAATATGGCATGATAGGGTTTGTAGAAGAAAACAAATCTGAAAAAGGAAATAAATAACCTTAAATTCCAGATGGAAGATCGGTTGGCCAGCAAAATTACTGTGACCATGAAAACAAAACGGTTTAGCAGAAAACTTGGTTTGAAAAAAAAAAAAAAAAACGGTTACTTTGGGCAGCAGATAAGAGTACAGGGAAGAAAATTGAAAGAATTGCTAGGGAGCTATTAGAATGCTGAAAGGGAAGCTAAATAATGGATTTGACCTCTGTATTAGTTTGCTGGGGTTGCCCTAACAAAATAGCACAGACTGGGTGGTGTAATTTATTTCTGGGCAGAAACTGGGCAGAAATTTATTTCCTCCCAGTTCTGGAGGCTGGATGTCGGAGATCAAGGTGTGGGCAGCGTTTCCTTCTGAGGCCTCTCCCCTTGGCTTGCCAATGGCCATTTTTTCCCTGTGTCTTCACCTGACATTTTCTCTGCGCATGTCTGTGTCCTAATCTTCTCTTCTTACAAGGATACCAGCCAGTCTCATATTGTAAGAGCCCACCCATATGACCTCATTTCACCTTCATTACCTTTTTAAAGGCCCTACCTCCAACCAAGTAAAGTCACATTTTGAGGTATACTGAGGCTTAGAACTTCAACACATAAATTGGCAGGGGGAATGGGACACAATAGCAACCTCCTCACAGTTCCAGGTCTTCTGCCTGGAATGTGTTTTCTGCTCCCTTCCCACGACACTTTTCCTTGCTAACTCTTAGTAAGCCAACAGGACTCAGCTGAGATGTCATTTCCTCAGGGACATCTTTCCCAAACCTCGACATAAATTGGGGCTCCTCTGTTTTACTTTCTCGTATCACTTACGGTTTACAAAAATTGTTTATTCTTTATATCAGTTATCACAGCTTATAATAATATAGCTATATGACCGGGGTGTTATTTTTCATTATTGTTCAATCACTCTCTCACCATCTCACTAGACTGTGGTTCTATGGATTTTTAGTTCCGTACCACCCCAGTAAGTAACAAAGTTCCTTATACATGTGAATAATAATAGTCAACAGTTATTGAGAGTTAACTCAATAACTAATAATGTGCTACTTTGATAAGCACTGTGTATATTAACTCTTTACT
The DNA here is from genome assembly GCA_008750895.1 of Mirza zaza. Lineage (NCBI taxonomy): Eukaryota > Metazoa > Chordata > Mammalia > Primates > Cheirogaleidae > Mirza > Mirza zaza. The sequence goes on along the minus strand of VSMD01019890.1, from coordinate 5,171 downwards.
CCTCTAACTATCTCAGTGATATAGATATTATTATCCTTATCTTATAGAAAAATGAGAGAATAGGATAATGAGCATACCTCTAACCCTTCCTGGGGGAAGGAGTGGATGGGTGTATACTTACATAATGAGTATGATGTGGGGAGGATGGACGTGCTAGAAGCTCTGACTGGGGGGGGGAGGGGCAGGCGTTGACAAGGGCAATATATGTAACCTTAAGAATATTTGTACCCCCATAATATGATGAAATTAAAAAAGAAAAGAAAAATTTAAAAAAAGAAAAATGAGAGATTAATAAATGTGCTCAAAATTACACAGCAAGCAAGTATAAGAGCTGGAATTTTAGATACTCAATGGATATCTCTTGAACTGTTACTAGATGAGTACATAAACCTAATTGCCCATAAATATAGAGGAAATAAAATAAATTATGGTTTACTTATAATATGGAATGTTATATAGTTATAAATGAGGAAGAATTATCTGTAGTTAGAAGACATGATATATTATTAAATGAAAAAAGCAAGTTACAGAACAATCATATCTTCCCATTTGTTCGCGTGTATGAGTGTATATAGATTTTTATGAATGCCAAGAGAAAGTCCGATAGATGCACCCTTAGGTTATTTTGGAGAATGGTAAAGGGAATTTAGGGTGAGGAAGATAAAAAATGACTTCTCCTTTTTGCTCTAAATATTTATATGTTTGTTAAATATTTTACAAGAAGTCTCTATTATACTTAAACATTTAAAAACAAATGAATGATTAAGCTATTTGCTGAGTTTAAAGTTTAATATTTTTAGAGGTAGTCCCAGAACAGTTTTCAAGATAGTAGATTGCATAGCCATCTTCTCCCACCTTGTCACTTTACAATAAAACAAAAAGAGAGGGACCACTCAGATGTCCCAGAATTTTTTTAATCTCTGTTTTTAAAAAACAGTTGAGAGTAGACAAAATTAAATACAAAAAAGCAAACCAGAAGCCTAAATACATACAAAGTAATATTGCTCCACAAGGCAGGGCTAGCACCAAAGTGTGCCATTACCAGAGGGAGAAGCATGTTTAAGGACAATTCAGGGGTAATTAGTTGAAGTAGCAACAGGATCTATCAGATAGACTCTTCCACTCCCTTCCTGCAACAGCAGGAAATAGCAAGTATGAGGGCTTGGAATAGAAAGACAGGGCAACTGTCCCAGGTGTCTGACAACACTGTGGACAGATGGTAAATCTCTACTCCTAGCAATGAAGAACCAGCACTTAAGGGCAAATACTGCCCCTCCCCCTCTTTCACAGAGCAGCATATGCTACCTATTCCCATACTGATATATCAAAATAAATATAGCAGGCAGACTGAAAGGGCACCACAGTAACTAAGATGAGCAAACAACCAATAATCTCCAAACATTCACAAAAGCCAGAATATGGAAGACAAACACCAAACTCAATAAACCATCGCACGTATACCCAAGGACGCAGAGCTAATAGTAAGAATAACAGAGATTTAACCTAAGACTATGATATCCTCGAGAGGTATAAGATTATACTTCACCCATAAAAAAATCAAGTAAGATAATGAAAATTTAAACCTTAGTGATTGAAATATAATACCCCAAAATATACGGGCTGAATAATAACCTGAGCACAACTACAAAATCAAATAGTGAATGGTAACATCAATCCACAGAATTTATCCAGAATAAAAAAAAAAGGTGGAAAACATGAGGTCAGGATAAGAGATACAGTGCAGAAGTTCAACATCCATTCATAAAGCCCACAGCAAAAGGGAAGTAATGGAAATAACCCAAAGAGTCTAAATTCAGGGAAGCAGTGGCAGAGGAGATTGTCCTGAGAAGCAGTAAATAGACATGACTTTGGGTTGTCTCTCACAAGTAGGCCCAGCACTATTACCTATACTATTAAACGCTGCCACCTGATTACAGCTGATGTTGTAGAGGCCGATACAGTACCCAAACTGAAATGATAAAATTCTCTTTCCTGGGAATCTTGAAATTGGAGTGAAAAGCATAGAGGCTGAGATTTATAAGTCACCTTAACAGCAAAGATTCAGTGAGCAGATTCACAGATTTACCTGCTAAGGAATATAAGAATAGTCACATCATCACCCTTCCTCACTTTAGTTAATCAATAGTTCTTTTAATTCTGGGAGGTAATCCAGTATTCTTTTAATTAATTCCTTTGTTGTTAATGCTATTTGTGTTTCAGATGGGCATAGTTAGTAAGACTTATGCATTTTATTTATTACAGACATAATAACTAGTACAAAGATAAAATTTCAATAAAATTTTAAATGGGATTTTTTTGGTGAAATGCTACAAGATAATACTAAAATACACCTAGAAAACTAAATGCACAAGAACAACCAATAAAATGTAAGAAAGAAAAAATAATGGACAATTGGCCTATAAAGTAGCAAAATATACTATAAAGCTATGGTTATTTAAATATGTGTCATTAGTATAAGAATAAACCAATAAATAAAAAAGGAGATCCAGAATTCATTTACATATGAATTTAGAAATTTCTCAGTATATGTTTATCTAGGGAAGTCTTTCTTTCACTTTCAAATTTGAAGGATAGTTTTACTACACGTAAAAGTTGGTTGACAGGGTTTTTTTTTTCTTTCATCACTTTAAATATGTCATTCCACTGCTTTCTCTTCTGTTATTTTTTATAAGAAGTTAGCTGTTAATTGCATTGTCGTTTCCTTGTGTGTGGCGAGCCATTCTTCTCTTACTGCTTTCAAGATTTTTTTTTTGTCATTGGCTTTCAACAGTTTAACTAGATTGTATCTAAGTGCAGATATTCTTCTCTTTATCCTACTTGGAATTTTATGAGAGTCTTGGATCTGTAGATTAATATTTTCATTAATTATGAGACATTTTCAGCCATTGTTTCTTAAAATAGTTTCTGCCCATTTCCTCAAATTATTTTTCTCTTCCTTTCTTTTTCTCCTCTCCTTTGAGACTGTCATCAAATGTATGTTGGTATGCTTGATGTCATCTCACAGGTCTCTGAGACTTTGTTCATTTTTTGTAAATCTTTTTTCTCTATAATTCAGATTAGGTGATTTCTATTTATCTATTTTAAAACTGATTGATTCTTTTTTTCAAAAAGAATTTCTTTTTTTCAAAAAGAATTTCAAAAAGAATTCTTTTTTATCAAAAATCTGCTGTGGAGACTCTGTAGTGATTTTTTTCCTTTTGATTGCACTTTTCAACTCCAGAATGTAACTTTGGTTTGTTTGTTTATTGTTTTTTCAGCTGGGGTCTTTCTTTGTCACCCAGGCTGGAGTGCAATGGCAAGATCACAGCTCATTGCATCCTCATAATCCTAAACTCAAGTGATCTTCCCATCTCAGCCTCCCAAGTAGCTGGGTTTACAGGCATGTAGCACCATTCCTGGATAAAGTTTTCTCTCTCTCTCTCTCTTTTTTTTTCAGAGATAGGGTCTTACTATGTTGCTCAGGCTAGTCTTGAACTCCTGGCCTAAAGCAGTCCTCCTGCCTCAGCCTTCTGAGTAGCTGAGATTACAGATGAAAGTCAATATTCCTGACTTTTTAAAAATAAGTTCTGTCCCTTTATCAAGATATCTGTTCATTGAGTCACACTTTCCTTTGATTATTAAAAGATGCCTTCCTTTACTTCTTTGCGCTCACTCCAGTCTCAGTTACTTATGTACACACCCTCCAGTCAAACCAAGATACATGGAGACTTTATCAAACTCTTTAGGGCAGAACCACTTTTCAGTATTCCTATTTAAATTCCTGGCTAGCCTGCCAAACAGGAGCAGAGCCTCACACTAGTGATGACAGTGACCCTCCCTGTTTGCTTGCCACTGAGATCACCACCTAAACTGACAGTGCCCCTGATCAAATGAGTCTCTTCTATCTGTGGCAGCAAAGCTTCTGGCTTCATGGCCGCCCCATGTTATGCCAACAGACCTGGGAAGGGGGAATGGGAGAACCTCAGGCAAGAATATCACAGACTCATGTTGTTCTTACACAGAGTTTAATAATATTTTATGAATAAAAGTTTCTAAGTTTCTGGTATGCTTAGAATGAATGTTCAGGGTACTGAAATGGTTGTTTTTGACAAATTTTTTCAGCTCCCTAGTTGCTTTTTAAGGAGAGGATTTCTTCCTAATTCCATCATGTTTGAGAATGAACCATCTAAAATTTATTTTCAGCTGACTGTGCTTATTACAAAACATTTATTATATAATTATCTAGCATTCAAAATGAAAATATCAATATAGTTGTAGTGGATGAAGTTCAAGGGAAATGAAAACCTAGCTAATTTGCATGATTGATTAATTTTGGGCATTATTAAATAAATATATGTTCAACATGTATGTTAATATATAAGGATAATCATTTGATGAATGGAATACTTAACTTCTAAGTTATTAAAAGGTAAATATTAAATAAATAAAATTTTGTCAATTTGAAAACAGGAGAGGGGAGAGGAAAATTATACAAAATTCTAAATAGAAAACCTAATAGAAAACCCAGGAATGAGTACAAACATATCAGTAATCATATTAAATATGATTAGGTAAATCTAATTTATTAAAACTCAAAGATTCTTTGATTGTATTAATAAAGTAAAACTAGATGCTGTTTACAAGAAACACAGTGAACACAGAATGATACAATAAAGCAACCAACATCAGGACAGGAAAGAAAATACCAGGCAAATAGTAAGACATAAGAAAACTAGTATAACAATGCTGACATCACAAAAAATAAACTTCAAGACCAAATGCACTTAAGAGAAAGAAAGAGGAATATTTTATATTAATGATGGAAATAATAAAGAAACATATATACTTTATATTAATATTTAAAACGTTTTATTTTCATATTTTCTTAAAAATAATAAATCTCAGTTATAAAATTATATATAAAAAGCAACATAGTTTTGAGAAAAAGTGAAAAATAAACACAACAAAAATTAACAAATGCACAGTCACAGTAGTATGATACAGCTCTCTCTGAAAGCAGGACATGAAATCTTTTTTTGAAAAGCAGAAAAATATAGTAGCGTTAAACAAAACATTTAACAATATCAATTGTATACACAGACACACATGCATGTGCTTGTATATAAACAAAGAATAGGTGACTATTCATAGACAAGTGACCATGTGTTGAC